>MU223460.1:481480-505665 GCA_018584345.1 Thuja plicata | reverse complement strand
GAAGAAGTCCTTCCCCTTTCCTCTCCATGGTCTTTGTGAGACACTTGACATGTGTCTTTCCCTTCCATCTTCTTCTCCCTTATGTCAATGTAGGAGGAACATCTTCCCTATTCTTTCTCTCACATCCTGTCTATATCCCCTTTTCTCTCAACCCATTCAACCAAGTCAATAGCAACCCTAGGATCTTCCACCTTTCATTCTCCACCCTAGGATTGTGCCACCAAGGCTTAGGTCCTCCAAAACCCTATAAAAGGAGCCTCATTTCCCCTTTTTGATCTAGTACTATCAAGCATTCAAGCAATAGGCATTCAAGCATTCAAGCAATCAACCATTTTCACAAGCATCCAAGCATCCATTTCAAGCAATCAAGCATTTTCACAAGCATTCCATCATACATTTGCATTATTAAGGTTTTTAGACCATTTTGCATTCATTCATATAATCTCCACACTTTCGTAGCATCTTGGACAAAAGGGCTTCATTTGGAAATCTAAGAGCTCACCATACATTCAAGAAACCAAAGCTAGGAGGGCAATGGAGACAAGCTGCATTGGGTAGGCGAAGGTAATTTTATTGTTTTGCTTCATTTAAACTTGTAATTCTTCATTGTGTTTGCATTTAGATTGATTTTTTAATTCCATTGATTAATATCTCATTTAGAGTAGCTGAACATCTATTTTGCATACATTTTTGGGCCCCACTGTGGGGCTTACCCCCACAAATTAACATGTTTTTCTAGTTTTCCGTGTGCAAGTTTTCTACAGGCTCTTTCTGCGCATCTGTTCACGATTTCTATGCATACATACATTTATGCTATGCATTCACTATTTCTGTGCATTCATCACATCCTCAGGCGCATACGTAGACTTTTTCTGTACATTTGTTATTCCCATGCATTTATACTCTATTTCTATGCATTCATTCTTTGTTTCTATGCATCTATTTTCTGTATTTTTAGAACTCTATTTTCTCTTCATTTGGTTTCTACTAACAATCCTGACAGGTTCTTCTTCATTCTGGTAGATTCTAAGCTATTTTTGCAGGTCAAAATCTGAAGACCCCAATTTGAAACTATTAACGGTTTTCTTGCAGATTCCTAGGGGTTTTGCAAAATAAACCATAATCCTCATTTGGGCTTTAAAATACGACATACTTTTTAGTTTCGTGTGTCTTCTATAGCTTAACAATTTGTTTATTATGTCTGGATTTATAAGCGTAATTGTACTCCCAAGTTTATAACAACGTATCCTCTCCCCTCGCCATTCGTGGACCTTGGGTGTAAGAGAAATCATTATAAACTTTAGAGGGCAGTCTTTGGTGGGAAAAGAGGTACTCACCCCAAGGAATGACCCAACCGGTAATAGGCTAAAGCCAAGCCCATCCAAACCGGTATATAAAAATGCCATTGTGACTAGTATCACAGTGGATAGGTGTGAATTTATTGTGGCAACCAAAATCTCCTCTAGTACCCTTGTGGTGCGTTAAAGTCCCTACATCATTAAGGTGAAAACCTTGCTTTGAAAGGATTGGGAGAGCCCCCTTAATTGGGAAGATGACTTGATCACAACTACCTGAATGGATGTCCTTACTACAAGCTTTGGTTTCATGGCCACAAATCCTTCTATTTACTGGTGCAATGGGTAGCCCAACCTGTGAAGACACCCCACATTACTCACAGTTCATAGTAGAGATAGCGATTCTTTGGGAAGTAATGACCCATTGAATTTAGAACTTGGTGTGCCTGAGAAGTGAATGCACTATAAGGAGGAGCCCGTGCCTCCAAGTTCCTAGGATGTTCGCTTTGAATTGTGTGGCTAGATTTTATTATCCAAGTGGGGATTCGGTAGATATTTTCCTTGTCAGCCTTAAGATTTGTAAGCATATATGTGCATTCATACTGATTTAGATTAGATCATTTATGTCTTGCATGTGTGTGTATGTATTTTAAATTTGCCAAAAACATCTGAAAGGAAACAACAAAAACCTAAAAATAGAGAAAAATCCAAAATTTCCAAGTGAAATCTATCAAAAAAAAAGAAAAATGTATCCTGTGCATTTGTGCATTAATCCTGCGCATTTTTTCACACTGCCTACGCATTTATTCCTTCGCATTTATCACAGCACGTACTTGCACAGGTTTTCAAAATTTCAAATCCACCTTTTTGGGTACCCATTTCTATCTTTAGTGTGATTCTGGAAAAACATTTGGCCTTACAGACTTTCTGATCTTCAGTTTGACCATTTCTCATCTTCTTGCTTTCATCCAATCCATTTTCTGAAAATATTCCTAAATCTTCCAAATCTACATCCAAGTGTTGAGATACTACCTTGATTTTCAGATTATGACTTTTGCTAGTTTTCATCATATCAGGATCTATCATCCTTTATCAAAACTTGCTTAGGTCACTCTCTTTTTTGGGTTCTTCTTGGTCATATCATAGTGAGCTCTATATCTCCTATCGACTTAGATTATCCATTTACCTTATCTAGATCAAACACTTTTGCATCTATTTCATCCTATCTTGTCTCTCTTCACATCTTCCTCTATTTTCATCTTTCACTATTTATGGTTCAAACTCGATCACAGAAACTTAAACAACCCATTGGTCCAGAATCCGTAGATATAATGGAAGGAGGTAAACCCAATGAAGAGAACCCTTGGTCCAAGACAACCCCACTCTTTTCATTAGAACATGAACTCACTGATCAAGACATTGGAGATGCTATGCAAGATTCCAAGTTTTATAGTGTCATGGAAAGAATCCTATATATGGACAAAGAAATGTACTTCCTCATGCTTGCTCAACAAGGAGAAAAATTACCTAGTGGTTTTGATGTCAATGATCTTGTAGAACCACCACCCACAAATGATCAAGAACAACCTCATGGTTCCCAAGAAAAACCTAGTGGCTCTCAAGAGACCCATACTCATGGGAAGAAAGAGGACAAACAACATAGTTCTTTAAACGATACCCAAAAGCCTTCTTCATCTTCGGATCCTGTCATGCAACAACTCCAATTGCTACAACAATAAATGCGTGACATGCAAACGGGAACATCCACCAAGAAATACTCTTTGGAGGATATATGTCCCTATCCTTTTGAAAATAATTTGACTATGATCCCATCCCCTCCTCATTTTGAGGCACCAAAATTTGATAAGTATAAAGGGAATTCTGATCCACAAGACCACATTCGTGAGTTTTGTGCTACATGTATTGAATTCGGGCACAATGATACTTATCTTATGTGACTATTCCCATGTAGTTTAGGAGGACAAGCCATGGAATGGTTCTCCAAGCTATCCTTGAGTATACAATCTTTCAATGAAATTATAAACAAATTTGTGACTCACTATTCCTATAACATCAAACATGAAGTCACAATGCTGGATCTTTGCAACACACATCAAAAGAATGGAGAACCTTTCCTCACATTTTTGCAAAGATGGCGTCAGCTATTTGCCAAGCATCCATGCTCTATTCCAGAACAAGATAAAATGGATATCTTTGTGCATAACCTAACACAGGAGATGAGCTATAGGTTACAGTTACAATGCCCTCCAAATTTCAACAAGCTCATTGAAAATGGTGTAAAAATTGAAGAGGCTATGGTTTGAAAGGGGGAAATTAATCTTTAATCCAAAGATAATGCCAGCTCAAGTTTGAATTCCAACAACAACAATAACGATAAAACCAAATATTGGAACAAGAACAAGAACATGGTCAGTGATGGGATTGTTGATAATCGTCATGTTAAATCTGCACAACCCATCTTAAATCTTGCAAGAAAAACCAATCTCTCACCACCTACTCAAAGAACTACAGGTGCTACTCAGAATACCAATAACAGTGCCTCAAAATCACCCTTCATGTCGTGTAGGAGAAATTTTACTCCTTTGGGGGAATCTCTGGAATCAACACTAAGGAAGTTAATCACGAAGAAACTCATTGCGCTTCCTGAGACTAGAGATTTTGAACCTCAGGTGAAACCTTCTTGGTGGAATGACAATGATTACTGTGAGTTTCATCGAGGAAAGGGTCATAAAACAAATAATTGTCAAAGACTTAAGCATGCTATCCAAGATATGATTGACAATGAAGAAATCAATGTTGATGGACACACCTTTAATGAGTCACATACTTCCTTCAAAGATCCACTTCCCAAGCATGAGAAAGGGAACTCATCTGATGCTAAAGGTGATAACCATGCAAACTACAATTCTACCTCCTTTAACTACATAAATCACATTTCTGAATGCCAACCCTATGTCAATGTGATTTCCATCAAAGACAAGAGTCAGTCGGCCAATGTCACAACTCGAGCTTAGTCCAAGGTTACTCTTCAAGGAGTTCCATCTAAGCCAAAAACCACCCAAACCAAGGCTATCTATGTTCCAAAGTCTACGTCCAATGTTTCTAACCAATATAGTCTTTTGGAGCAACTGAAGAAAACACTGTCCTAGATATCCATATTAGAGCTTTTACGTCTATCACCTTCCCATAAGGAAATCCTTGAGAAAGCTTTGATCGAAACTAATGTTCCAATCAATCTAGTCAAGATCAATTCCAAGCAATGGTGGGGCATTTGACAACCCCCCATTATCTGTCCTTCACTAAAGATAATGATCTAGCCATCAACCAGCCTCACAATGCTCCACTCCATATAGAAGGCATTGTACAAAACCATAAGATTAAAAGAGTACTAATAGATGGAGGATCCAGTTTGAATATATGCACTCTAAAGCTAGTCCGTGATTTGGGATTTTTTGAAAATGTTGTTGATCCAACAAAGAAAATCACCATCAAAGCTTATGATGAGGAGGAAAGGTCATCCAAGGGATTGGTTGTACTTCCTATCAAGTTGGTCCTGTGGTTAACGACGTGCTTTGTCAAGTCTTGGACATGGATTTGGCATATAACATTCTCTTAGGATGACCATGGATTCATTCCATGCGAGCTGTGCCATCAATGTACCATCAATGCCTGAAGTTTCCATATAATGGTCAAGAGGTGACCATCAAAGGAGATCCAAATCCTTTTCAATATTGCAATACCATAAAGCCAACAACTGAATCTTTGGTGCCTTACAATCGGATTGCATCTACTCCACCAACACCCATGGATCTCAGTTACGAACCATCAACTTCCAAATCCCATGAAATCAAGGTAGATATAAAAGAACAAAGTATGGTAGAATACACTTTGGGCCAAACTTTGTGTATCACAAAGTCACCCCTATCTCCTAAATCATATGGAAAATCCTTGATCACTAAACAATAATCTGAAGGCCCTTTTACACTTGTTTATGGCACATTTGTGAGTGGGGGCACCATATCAAAAGAGGCTACTAAGAGAAATGCTAATTATTTGTTACATCATCATAAAGCTCCAGAGAATGAAAAACATGAACCTATATCACCTAATATATATGGAACATGATACACTTTGTTACAAAAGATGGGATATCAAGGAAGTGGACCTGCAGGGTTGCAAAGAGAAGGTGTCATAAAACCAATTCTGAAAAATCAGAATTATCAAAGAGACACCACTAGATTAGGATAATAGGGAGAAGGACCAAAGGAACCCAAAAGAAAAGAGAAGGTTGAACCCTTTTACAAACCTCCTATGGCTCCTACATTCCAGAAAAATGGTATGTATGTAGATCCAGCAAAGCAAAAGATCACACAAGGCATTATTAACCGACTTAGAAATAATAATGATGATGATGATTCTCATAATTACGAATGGGATTCATTCTCTGATTATACTGAAGATATGGAAGTTGATGATTTCCATGTCGATGGTAACAATTTCCATGAGCAGACGAGTCCAAGGATGGAACCACTAGGATCTTCCACCTTTCATTCTCCACCCTAGGATTGTGCCACCTAGGCTTAGGTCCTCCAAAACCCTATAAAAGGAGCCTCATTTCCCCTTTGTGATCTAGTACTATCAAGAATTCAAGAAATAGGCATTCAAGCATTCAAGTGATCAAGCATCCAAGCATTCAAGCAATCAACCATTTTCACAAGCATCCAAGCATCCATTTTAAGCAATCAAGCATTTTCACAAGCATTCCATCATACATTTGCATTATTAAGGTTTTTAGACCATTTTGCATTCATTAATATAATCTCCACACTTTGGTAGCATCTTGGACAAAAGGGCTTCATTTGGAAATCTGAGAGCTCACTATACATTCAAGAAACCAAAGCTAGGAGGGCAATGGAGACAAGCTGTATTGGGTAGGTGAAGGTAACTTTATTGTTTTGCTTCATTTAAACTTGTAATTCTTCATTGTGTTTGCATTTAGATTGATTTGTTAATTGCATTGATTAATATCTCATTTAGAGTAGTTTCACATCTATTTTGCATACAATTGTATATATTTTATTGTTGACATTATGGATACCCATGTATTGGTCGATATTGTTGACGAGTCGAGACCTGTATTCAAGTTACATACTTTGAAGGAAAATGAGAATGATCCAATGGGTGCCCTATCCTTGATACCCTATGGTGTATTAATGACATAACATATTTGATCACTAGTCCACTATAAATTGGAAGGGAGCTTACAATATCTACAATGAGTTCACTAATTTACGCAATGATCAAGGTTTAAATAATGAGCATATGAATGTGATGCATAAAGGTTTTACATATGCGGTCGAGATTCCTAAATATTTTCATCCAGATTGGATAAGATATGTATTTACTAGAGTCCTATGATCAATTCATATGGTTGGAAAAGCCACACAAGATTACAAAGGAGATAATCAATATAATTAATGAGTTCAGTGCGATCGGTGAGCCACTGACTCTTTGAACTATAGTTGCTAATATGTTTACTTGTTTGACCAAATCCAAAAAACTTCACCTAGCTATACAAATTGAGGTTTGTTGCAATGGTGGTAGGGTATAGAGTATACAAGTCTAGCTGGTTGAATAGTGTATGTGGTGGAGCAAGTCATGACGCTTACAGAATGGTGAAAGAAGATGCCAAATACAACTTATGTGAGATGTGTTAGGGATTTTTATTGCAGGTTCTCAATAGAGTGTGAATTCTCACTCTTTATACTTCTATTTTATAACTTATGAAAGATAAAGCCTAATTGATGAGGACTAATTCCTCCTTCTACTTTGAGATCCACAGTCTTAGGCAGGTGTACCTTCAAATGATTACTGATTCTCAGTATCTATGATAGTGGATTAGGGCATTCATTGATTTATCTATTGCCTCTTACTGCATCAATTAATATAATAAGATACTTATGACCAATTTGACACAAATATTAATAAGCCAAACCATGAACATGACCATAGAAAAAATTAGTGAGATAAGGATTCTCATCCTTCTTCCTTTTGGAGTTCTTTGAACTTAGGAGGGCTAACCTAGTGATTCTCTCTTTAAGGAATCAATAAAATGAACTATATTCTCTAATAAAATTGCTTAAACATATATATTCTTTGTAACTGAAAGATAATTTATTGATTGTTTAAATATTTGCATGATGATTAACTGCTTGCCAAACCCTAAACCAGTGTCTATCTGATTTGCCTTGCCCTTGAAGAAAGACAAGGTTACCCCAATTTTCTCTATCTCTTCACCTACTTCTATCACAATTTTTGGGAGGTCTTCCCTAAGTGGTTGTAGGGCTTCTAATCTCTCAAATAGATTTGTCCTAATTGACCAAGTCCCAAAATAGGGGTTCAATGTTGAAACAAAATTAGTTACCTCTATTTGCAAACTAGGCAACTTGTTATAGGCAAAATATTCAAAAAGGCTGCTAAAGCCACTTTATTTTGCTTTGTATCTTTCTTTTATGTTTCCTTCTCAATATCCCCTGCATCCTTTGTTTGTGCTAATTCATTTGTAACTTGACTTGGCTCAGTAGGGGTAGTCTCAGGGATCTCTTTTAATTTACATTGAGGTCTTCTACTAGCTTCTCTAGTGCATTTATCTTTATTAAGCCTAGCTCTGTATCTTTCACAACAAGACTTGCCTCATCAAATAGATTCAGATATCTATTTCACATTTTCACGGCTTTTTCTTCATTCATATGAGAAAAGTGAGTGAGGGCTTATGAGATTTCCAAATCACATGTATTGTGAATGGACCATATGATTGTGTCCCCATCCATCTTCTCTTGTACATTTATCAATGATGGCTTTTGGGTCTTGGGAGCTAGAGCCCACATGGCTAGGGTTTGGGATTGTGCAATGTATCCAAATACTTTAATCATATCCCCTACCTATGTCTCTAAAGAAAATTTGATATCTGGCTGCCTTCTGATTTGATCTATGGTGAAAGCTGAAGTTATATCCCATCCCTCTACAAGTAGAATCCCACTAGACCTTACTAACTGTCTAACTTTATCTAGGGTCATGGTCTCTAATTCTGGATCATATTCTTGAAGAGCCTGCAAGGCTTCACTTGTTATTGCTTCTCCTCCTACCAATTGCAGCTGTGACCCCACTTGTTGTTTTGCCCAGATGAGGAAGTCCATGAATTCCTTAGTCTTTATGAACTCATCATCTCTCAATAATTATTCTTATTGTAGCTCCCTTTCATCTTGACATAACAAGAGAGGCATTTCAACATTCTCTTCTGTATCTTCTCTTTTCTTCTTTCCTTCTCTTATGACCTTTCTGATTTGATGATCATAAGCTCTTGTTCCAATGAATAATGCACTCACTTTATTTTTTTTCCTCTTTTGTGCCTTGACATCAGAAGGCTCCCCTATTTCCACCTTTTTCTTTTTCTTGGGAGGTTCAACAACTACCTCATCCTCTTTCCCTTGAGTTAGGTCAATTATATTTTCCTCAGTTTGAGGTGGCTGATCCATTGGTGGAGGGCTGTGTATTGAGTAGCTAATGTCACTATATTCTAAAGATGAATACTTGTTAGGACCTCTATCCTTATCCTCTATTTTCTCCTCTAGCTGGCTGCATAGTATTCCATAAGACTCAATCATCTTATCTAGTCTCTATAGATAAGGCATACCAAGGAAATAACCCCCAAATGGGATCCCTTTATTCTTAAGTTGTTTCTCTAAATCCATCAACTCTTGGAACTTTGTTGTCCTACTTGTAATTTCATCCTCTTCTAGGATGTTCCTAATAAGGTCCTCCTCTTCACACTGCTCATGCACTTTAGTATTTGGGATAGTGGGTGTCAAGAGCCTTTTTGCACTGAAAATAAACCCTTTTGTATCCACATACCTATACAAAGCTACATTCATCTTGAAATGACTTAACCATATATTCACTGCATCATAGGACCTCTTACCAATTGTAAAATTAGAAACAATAAACTGCCGAGGTGTGAATGTTCATTTTCTATGTGGAGCCAAATTCTCCTTATCAGTCAACATAAGCTATCTTATGAATTCCATGAAGACAATCCTTGGTGGAACTTAGTAAGGTAAAATATGTGGTGGTTGGGAGAAACCATAAAATCTTATTAGAGTGAAATGAGTATGGTAATAGAACTCTCCCTAGTTGTGATCTCCATTCCTCTTATCAAAAAATTTGCAGGGCTATGTAATTTGTGGTTCCTTTTGGCACATGGGCTTGAATCAATTTGGCTACAACACAAGCCTCCCTTGTATACCTAGCAGCTAGGGCTTTCAAGTTTATCTCTATAGTGCAGGGGTTATATATATTGAAGGCTTTCATAAATGATGCCCTATCTAAAGTTACTAGGGCTTCACCATCATCTTTCTCTATGGTCTTTGAAATTGTATCATACCTTTTAGCTAGTTCCAATAATAAGTCTACATCTACAAACACATCTGGAACTATCAATTTTGATAACCCTCGCGTCCAAGGGTTTGACATAGGAAAAAGACCATCACTATTCTTATGGAAATACTTAAATAAATGATATCATGAACAGTCAGGAGTCTTAGCATCTCTAATATAATCCATATTATCTCCAAGGTATTCATCATTTACCTTCTTTCCTTGATTTGATCCTGGGAGCAGAGTCATAAATTCATCAGAGTAATTTCTCTTTTCCTTTTGATCATCATCAGCATCTTCTCTCTTCCCACTGGTTGAAGCAATGCTCATTGCTCGTCTCATCTTGTCTACACTGAACTGGAACACTACTGATCAAATCTCTTTCCTCACTCTACAAATCTGGATAACTCTGTTCTGTTGAAAGCATTGATCACTTATGCAAATTCTTAGCTTTGGAAACTAAAAATCTGGTAAACTGAAATGAACAATGGTAATGCCTATTTATTTAGATAAATCAATGCACCAATCTCTTAAAAAATCATGAATTTTATATTCAGACACTTCTTTCATTACTTCTACGCGCTTTGATATCAATTTCTCCTCCTAGTCGTGGCATTTGAAACTAACAAGTGATCAATTTTGAATGAGTGTTTTTTCTTTTAAAACCTTATTTTATTCGAAACAGGCTCCAGAGCTGATATGCTTGGCTATTTTATCATAACTCAGCAAATATTAAAACATTTTGTCATAGTATTTATCTTTTGATTGGTTAATGACTGTACAACATGGCATAGGAGAAAACTCATACTTTTACCTTGCTCATACCCTGGTTCTTCTTAGCAACTACATGACTTTTTGATCTCCTTGTCGCTGAGAGTTAACTTTAACTCTAGTTTTGTTTTGAGATTTAACGCTCACCACATGATCAACACTTTGATTAATGGTTATCTCTTAATCGCTGAATGAATTCACTTAACTCATGTTTCTTTTAGAGATTCTGCGACTAAGGCTTAAAATAACTCTTGTTTAACCTTTAGTTTTATTAGAGACTTTGCGAATGTACAAATTCAAAGTCGCTGAAATATTTTACTAACCATGAGTTTTAATAGAGATTACACGACCATCACCAAATCTTCTTTTAATCAGATGGTTCTCTTAAAATCTCACATCCATCTTGTACTTTCTGCATTTGATCTGAGACTTCATGACTACCCTTAGATCAGCTTTTAATCCAACATCTCGCATGGAATCTCCTTAGCTTTGTCTTTAACTGTAGTTTATTATGAGATTTCATGACTAAAGCTATCTCCAAGTCATGGGATAAATTTCTCAACCTCAGGTTTGCATTGAGACTTTACGCAAGCCACAGATCTCTGAATGACTTAAACATGTGTCAGCATCTGGATGATTACCTCTGAATCGATGAACTGTCTCTGAATTTTTGACTTTTATTAGTGAATTAATACCATCCATTAGATATTTTCTCTTTCATGGTTTAGATATTCTCATTGTAACTTCAACTGAGCTTTACTTAACCTTTATTAACCATATTCCTCATGGAGTCTTTGCGACTAAATGAATCTCGTCGTCATTGAATAAATCATCTAACTCAAGGTTTACTTTGAGAATAAATGCCAATCTTTAGATTTTCTCTAATCTGACTATAGTCGCTGAATCTCATGAGCTTTTATTCAATTGAGATTTTATCTCATGACTAAACACTGGCCATAGGATCAATCTTGAATCACACGGTAGTTGCTAGATCTCATAGAATTTAACTTAAACCTTGTTTTTCTTTGAGATTTCACAACTGAATAGTTTTAACTCACCTGTTAACCTTGGTACACTTGTGAGACACTGCAACTGAAGAAACTAGAAGTCACATTACAATTTCCTAACTGAAGAGTTTATCTTGAGACTTCACGCCCATCACAGGATCATTTTGAAAATCAACGGCTATCGCTGAGTCTCATAAGATTTGAATTAACTCGTGTTTCTTTCCATGATCACATGAATGCATAGAAACGAAACCCATATTTAACTCTAATTTTTTTTGCGAGATTGCGCGACTGAAGGAACTCAAAGTCGCCAAAGGATTCTTTAACTTTGGGTTTTATTATGAGACTTTCGGCAAACCACAAGATCTTAATTTGAATCCACAATCAGTGTTAAGTCTCCTTACCATTGAAAGTGTATTCTTCTTCTTGTGAGATAACATGACCAAATCATTTCGCTAAGTCTCGAAGTAAAATAGAATATTCTTAAAGCTTAGAGAGACAACGCGACCAACTTTAAAACATGAAAAGGACACATGACTTAAGTGACTCAGATTTTCTGAAAAAGGTAACTGAAAATTAGAAGCAATTATGATGAAATAGGGTTTTCTCTTGAATATGAGTAAAAATTGACCTAGGACTTAGGGTTTTACACACTTCACTAAATTTTATACTCAAAGATCATCATTTGCAGAGGAAATTTTGATAGCATTTGACAGGAAATTGACATTTATGCAAGAACCTGATTGGGAACTAAAATTTTTTATAGCAAGACTTCAAAACTTAAAATACAACCAACGGTGGCTCTATTTGAGGATGCTTAAATGCAAGTTTATAGCAGGAAACATAGATCTCTAGGAGGCAAACAACGCTAACTAACCTACTGCAAAAAGCAAACACACAACAGAAACAAACACACCTATACATATGATACAAGACTAATGTGCATGGAAATCAAATTTTAGCTGAAGAAAGGTTTCAAGAATTGTCCATGCAATGGAAATTCAAATACCTCTTCATCCATATTTTTCAATAAATATGAATCTTTTCCAAAACTTTAATGAACAACAAAGGGACCTAACCATAATGATTCAAATTTCTTATGTTTCCCTTTGTCTTCAGTCCTTACATTCCACTGGAGTACTAAATCACCAGGCTGAAACTTTATGTTACTTTCTCTCTTATCAAACAGATATTTCATTTTATGTTGTAACTTAATGTTCTCTTTTTTACTATCTTTTCTGACCTCATCCAATTCTGCTAACTACATCATTTTTTCTTGCATAGGTTTAGAAATATCTAACTCTTCTTCCTGAATAAACTTATATATTGGAAGAAAATTATTCATGAGCATCCTGGATTGCATACCATATACAAGTTCAAAAGGTGACTTACTTGTTGCTTTTTTACTGTTATCCTGTCAACCCATAGAGCAAGTTTTAGTTTTGTATGCCAAGCTCTTTTATTCTCCTCAAGGGTCTTCTTCAATATTTTCAATATGCTCTTATTACTGGATTCTGGTTGATCATTTTCTTGAGGATGATATGGGGAAGAATATGACATCATAATCCCATACTCATCACAATTATCCTTAATTTCATCTGATCTGAAGCACATAGCATTGTCCATTACCAATTTTGTAGGGACACCAAATCTGGTCAGAATGTCTTCCATTAGAAAGTCAGTGACCACTTTACTAGTTGCTTTCTTTGTGGGAATTGCTTCTATCCATTTTGTAAAATAATCAGTAGCAACAAGTATCCAAATATATCCACTACTAGATTTCTCTAAAAACTCTCCAATGAATTCAATCCCCCACATAACAAAAGGTGCTTCGACACTTATAGGATTTAATAATAGGGAACCTGATAATTTCAACTTGTTTGAAAACCTTTGACAAGGTTCACACTTTCTGACAAATGAATGAGTATCTTTGAATAAGCTAGGCCAATAATATCCAACCCTCAAGATTTTATGAGCAGTGGTCTTAGCAAAAAAATGTCCTCCACATACTCCAGCATGCATTTCAATCAAGACCTTCTCATCTTGACTCTAATCTAGAAATAATAACAATACACCATTTCTATCTTTCCAATACAAATCTCCTTGTACTAGGGTGTACCTTTGAGCTTGTAATATGAGATTCCTTTTCTGATTATTTGTCATAACCTCAGGGCACTTGGCATTCTTTAAGTAGTACATGATATCAACATAAAAAGGTTGTCTGTCAATACTGGTTAATGTTGAATCCTATACCTTTGTGTTATTTTCTTGCACCAAGTCCAAATTTTCTTCTGTCATTAGTTTTGTTAAGCCTTGTCCCTTATCAATTTGGTAATATGGATTTCCAAATTAAACTCTTGAATCCTATTAATCCATTTGCACCTCTTACCAGTCACTTCTGATTGAGTAAGGATGTCTTTAAATGTTGAATGAGGTACATATGCCATGACTTTTGCACAAACTAGATAAGGTCTGAATGATTTTACAGCTTTCACTAAAGCATTGTTGACCTTATGGAAAGAAATGTTGTCAATTAGTGTCAAAACACTTAGTCATTCAATATTGCCCGAGTGATCAGTATTGCCCGAGCAATCAATATCGCCCGAGTGATTAGTATTTCCTGAGTAACCAGCATCACCCGAGTGATCATTGTGACCCGAGTGATCAACATATTTCCCAAGTATCATTTTATCACCCGAGTAGACTTCTGGACCTGAGTGACAGTATTGAGCTGACTTTGCATATATTGTTTGATATCATTGTATGTAATGGAAGCTAACTTATGAAGTTATTTGTTTTGGATAAGATATATATGTAATATGTTTTATTTATCCAAAATGTGTATGTGAACAAGTGTATATGTGAATATGAAGTAGAATATTGATGAGAAGATTGCAGAAGTATAAAAGTATAATAGAGACTCATCCATCACAGTCAGGTGATTAGTTATAAATCAAAGTTTCATAAGAAGATCATCTACTGTTTCATTCTAACAGGTAGATCAGCAAAATCCTCTAACCAGGTGGACCTAACAGTACTTTGTAAATCTCCTAACAAAGTTGCATTACTTTATTGTATTGTATAAAATCCTTTCACAAGGTGGACCTAAGAGTCCTTATTGCTCCTAACAGGGCAGGCCATCAGAAGTGGTCAATGTAAGCTCTAATAGGCTAAATTTATACTGTAGTACTAAATCTTGTGGGTATCATCCCCACCCCATTTTTACTTTCTATTTGGAAGGTTTACAGGTAACCAAATACTGTGTTATGTGTTATGAATGATTATTTATTTTCTATACACGAAATCAGATTAGATAATCTAATTGAGGTTAAATAAGATTAAGTTTTATTGGTTCTTGATTCACCCCCCCTCTCACTCACATTGCATATAATATATTTCCAATAATTGGTATTAGAGCTAAAGGTTCTCTCTACAAAAGTTTAAGAGGTTGAGCAAAGATCAAAGGAAATAGAAATATACAAACTGGAGAAAGCCATTGAAAATGAAAATATAGATCTACAAGTGGCCATGGATCAGATCAAGAAACTCAAAGAGAAGTTCTCTCTTTCCCTGAAAAGAAGAAAAGATTTAGCAGTACAAATGAATGATGGGAATTTCATAGAAGAAAGAATTGAAGATTTTTGCAAAGACAAAAGTTCTGAAGAAGTTGATGCAGCCATTGAAGACTTACTTGCAAAGAACCTCAATCTACTTGAAGAAGTCAGAAAGTTGAAAAGAGAACAAGAAATTCATTCAGTCGGATTATGTGAAGTCATAGAAAAAAAGAATCAAGCGGAAGATGACATAAATTTGGAACAAGAAGATAAGATATTGCTGAGTACAAGATTAGAAGAAAAAGAAAATGAAATCCATCATTTGTCACTCCACCAAGAAGATTTGGCAAATCAACTCAATAATGCAAATCATGAAATTATCAACCTAAGGACAGAAAATGAAAGACTACAGAATGATCTCAACATTGAAAGGAAAACCAATTAAAGTATGATGAATTTACAAGGTAGTACAGATCAGTCAACATAAATTAGACATCATGGACATATTGGACTAGGTTATATCGAACAAGGTGAATCCTCAAAGTAAGGAGCTCAAAAGAACATGAAACCTACTTGTAACCACTATGGTAAGTTAGGGCATACATCAAATAAATGTTGGAGCAATGGAAAATAAAAGTTTAATGGTAAATGCTACAGTTGCAACAAGCATGGACATAGAGCAAGTGAATGTGTTGAAAAACCTAAGTTTGAAGGAAAATGTTTCAAATGTAACAAACAAGGTCACAAATCCCCCTAGTGCAGAAATAAGAAATAGAACCTTGCTCAACAACTAGCTAAAGAAATTTTTGGTTGGGATTACAACACATGGTACATATGTTGTCAATGTGGAGAGTATGGACACATTGGTGCAAATTGTACAAAGACTCACCACCGAAGAATAAATACTACTAAGAGATGTTATGTATGTAATCAACTCAGTCATCTAAGAAAGAATTGCATGAATAGAGAAAAAGTGGATACTGGTTTTGAGAAAGGCAAAGAAAAGGTCTTAGAAATCAGAACTCAAATGAATAAACAATGGGTAAGGAAATCCTCTGAAAGTTTAGACCAAAAAAATGAAGGATCAAATGGCACCCAAGATAGTGAGTTGGGTGCATCTACCATCACAGAACAAAGATTCAAGGAGATGACAGGAACTATGCATTCAAGCCATCATACATCAGTTCTAGATATGCTAGAAAGTCCAAATCCACATATTGATGCATTAGGACATATTATGGTGCTAACCGAGTTAGGATCACAATTGCACCTGAGCTACTCTAGCTTAACCGAGCTGAGTTAGGTTTTATAAGAATTGGGAAGTTATTTTTTGCCGAGCTTCTGAGTAAGCGTGGTAGAACTACCTAAGCTATGCCATCTACTATGTATGGAGCATTTAATGAAATACTTAAATGCTAAAAACTCTTATAAATGATGAATTGAAAAGGTTATTGTTTACAAATATTTCAATTTGCAGAGCTGTTCGGAGCCCTTAGCGATTCAGAGTGAATTTGTGTTTGAAAGTGAAGTTTGATCAAATTCTCTAAGCAATATGGCATCCACATCTAGCAGTAAAGTTAAGAAAGGATCCGAGATGTTGGTAAGAAATGCTATCTGTAACCCTCCAGAGTTTAAGCTTTATCTAGAAGTAGCAGAGGAAATAGATTCGTTGGGAGCTCATTCCCTAATTCCTCCAAGGGTATTACTCGCTAATTACATTCGAAGCTTCTATCATTGTAAAATTTAGGAGCTTGGAATAATTCAAATGAATCAAGCATATGAGAAATTGTGCGCAGATGGGAATCTAAATCCCTGAGCACAAGCATCTTGAGGTTAAAGGATTAACCCACATCCTACATATGTCAAAGAATTTCCAAATCAAATGGATCAGATTTGTTCTTAGCCACATTCATGACATGCAGCTATGGTTGGAACAGCCTGTGAAGATCACAAAGCCAATGATACAATGAGTAATAAGGTATCCCATGCTCGACAAAGCTAAAGCTACCAAAACCCTAACCAAAGATAAGCTAGTCGAGTTTACTCTTTTCGAGTGGAATGGAAGAGGCATGCAACTAAATGGAGTTACTGGCATGGAATCGAAGTTTGGAATTCATGTGATAGCTCACAAGATATATAGTTCCAAAAGACCAAATAGTGTACCATGTGAAGTTGTGGACTTAGCATACAAGGTGGTAAAGAAAAATCTGGTATTTGACCTAGCTGAGTTGCAGCTCATCCAGCTAAGCAAGAATATGGAAAGCATCCGGGCATCCAAGACAAATCCATGTAAGTTCAATTCTCTTCTGGTCTGCATATTCTTTTATGTTTAGAAATTATTTCCTTCCAAGGGCACAGTAGTATGGAAGGACAGACCTATTATCCATCAAATAAATGAATTCATAGTTGAATTAGGAGATAATTTTGAGAAAATCATGGATGGATATTTTGAGAATTTCAGACAGAAAATGCAGAGTAGATACATAATTACTAAACAACTAGTTGAAGATTTTAAGGATGATTTTTGTTTCCTAATTGACTGTGACAAGGTATACATTCAGGCAGTCAAGCCTAGGGTTGTATGGGTGAAACCTCTTACATATAAGGTTAAAATATATAAGACCAAGAACATCATTGAGGCTCTTGTGAATGAGCCTGTCAATCTCAAGGCACCATACTTTGGTACCTGTGAAGAACAAAAATGCAAGATATCTATATAGATTGAGATCCCTAAAATTTTGAAAAGAGGAACAAAAAGGATTGAATAGTTTGGAAAGAAGTATGGAAAGACCTCTCCTTCTATCTCAGTAAGCCAAGGAGATGAAATAAAGATAGAAGATGACATATCTGAAAAGGAAGAGGAAGAGGTAGAAGTAGATCCTCTCAAGAATAAAAAGAGGTTATCTCTCAAAAGAACACCTAAGGCCATTACACCTATCCTCACTACCAGCAAACCAAGGAGATCAAGAAGGATATTTGTATTGGGTAAAGATGATGTGATGAAGAAGAAGTTGATATAGTTGTCTTCAAGAAACCACCACCTACACTTGAGCAGAAGATTGAAGATATGAAAGGAGGTAGTGGTATAAGTTCTCTTAAGTCATTGAATTATGCTTCAAGGACTAAGGAGGAACATAAGATGATTGAGGAAGCAGTTGTGGAGAAAATGGCTAAATGAAAATATGACCCTTCTTAGTTGAAGAGCCATATGACTAAAGAACTGTTCAAAGTAGTATCTATTCCCTGGTTCAATGCAGTCTAAACTAAACAAGACATAAGGGAACAAACCTTGAGGGAAGTCATGCCTGCTATGAAAAACAAAGAGATAAAAGAGGCAATAAGCAAATATGAAAATAATCATACTCCTAGATTCAGGACTTTCCAGATACTGAAAAAAAAAGATAGAAGATGTAGTGCAGCATGCTAAAACAGTGTGGAAATCTATATTTGAAGTCAAGGAAGATGATAAGGCAGAAGCACCAAGTTCAGATCCCCCTGAATAGACCAATAATGATACAGTACCTGAGCTACAGACAATTGAAGAGTCTAATGTCGAGCAGATTGCAATAGAAGTGATGGGATCCTTGCCCCAATCACCTATCTAGAACATATTGTCTCTGAGCAAGGATACGGTTACAAAATCAATGGGAACCAAGCAACAGGTTCCACCTACCACTGGGCCAAGAATAACCGAGTCACACATGGACAAGGTAAATTTTTCTTCAACCAATATTGATTCTTCAGTTAACCTTGATTCAAAAATTGGTACAGTAAAGGTCAATGACCTAATTCAATTGAAATGTATGTATATTGTATGTACAGAAGGAACATATATATATAAAGATAGTTATGTACAATATATCAAAAAAAAGGAGGGCAAAAAAGTACATAAGGAAATGTATATATTACTTACACTTACCAACATATACATAGGGGGAGTCATTTCATGACTAAGGAAGAAGTATACACAGGTATACATACTAATACATTCAGTATGTAGCACATATCATTTTTTTGATACTAATGTCAAAGGGGGAGATTGATGACATTAAGTTTTGCCATTAGTACACTTAGTGAAAGACATTGAAAGAGATCATCAGTACAAGCATAAATGGTAGACAACAAGCATAACTGGCGGACAAGGAGCATACCTGACAGAATAAAAAGTCATGCAAAAATGCTAAGTATGGAATTGACCGACGAACACTGACAAGTGTTGCACCGACGAAGTAAACAGGACATCACCGAAGGGTCAATAACATAACATGAAGATCATCACCGATGACACAGGTTTGAGAACAAAATTGAAGGAGTAGAAAAGGCATACCCGACGAACAGTTCAAGAAAGGAACACCGACAGAAAAGAAAACCAACAGACTGGCAGAGCAGCCCGACCATCAGAACTGACAGTCAGTTAGAGAACCCATAAATAGTGGATCTAACTTTTACACGTCAGATAAAACATTGTAATTCTATTTATAGAGTTTTAATTTGTTTTAAATAATTACTTGAGGGTCAAGAAAGCATAATGTAAATGTTTTAAAGCATCCTAACGGATCTAAAACATATCTAACAAAAGATCAAGGTCAAGTTGTAAACCTTGGATCTAGAGTTAACTTGCAAAGCGTGAATCAAGAATAGAGCTAAAATCTAGTATAAATAGATGTTCAATCAATTGTGAATTATGAATTCATTATTTTTGATAGCCATGAAGAGAATCTAAGGAGAAGAAGGTATAATTCATGCAAAGTTTAGAAACAGATCACACCAGTTATCAAGAACACACAGAGGCTACCGACGTGTAGAGAAAGGTAGTATTCAATAATGAAAAGATGATTACTGATACATACGAAGCTTTATTGGATTTGTTATCAGAAATTATATATTGCATACATCATCAGATCAAAGACTTATGTAGTTTCATTCTAACAAGTGCATCACATCTAAAATCCTTTTGTAGAAGGTGGACTTAATAGTTCTTTACAAATATCTTAACAGAGTGCACACTTAACAGTGTTGCTAAAGCTTCAAATGAAGTAGATCGTAACAGGTCTTCACTGTAATACTCCTAACAAGGTAGGTCATCAGAAGTGACCAGTTGTAAGCCTTAACTGGCCCCTTCTAATCTATAGATAGTGAAGTCTTGTGGGTAACAATCCCCACTATAGTTTTTACTTCCTAACAGGAGTTTTCTGCGATATCATATCTTGTGTCATGTGTGATCTATTTTCATGAATGTTTCTTATATGGTTACATATTAAAGAACTTATCTTATGATTGCATATACATAAAGAAAGATGAACAATTAGATAAGATAATTTACAAACTGATGACTAGGGGTTAATGGGCTAACCAAGAAAATTTTTAGAGGTACTAATTCACCCCTCCCCTCTCAGTACATCATTCCAATATAATTCCAACAAAGATGACATATCTAAAAAGGAAGAGGAAGAGGTAGAAGTAGATCCTCTCAAGAAGAAAAAGAGGTTATCTCTCAAAAGAACACCTAAGGCCATTACACCTATCCTTACTACCAGGAAACCAAGGAGCTCAAGAAGGATACTTGTATTGGGTAAAGATGATGATGATGAATAAGAAATTGATACAGTTGTCTTCAATAAAACACCACCTACACTTTAGCAGAAGATTGAAGATTTGAAAGGAGGCAGTGGTATGAGTTCTCTTAAGTTATTGAATTATGCTTCAAGGACTAAGGAGGAATATAAGAAGATTGAGGAAGCATTTGTGGAGAAAATGGATAAATGCAAATATGACCCTTCTGAGTTGAAGAGCCATATGACTAAAGAATTGTTCAAAGTAGTATATATTCCCTGGTTCAATGCAGTCTGAGCTAAACAAGACATAAGGGAACAAACCTTGAGGGAAGTCATGCCTGCTATGAAAAACAAAGAGATAAAAGAGGCAATAACCAAATATGAAAATAATCATACTCCTAGATTCAAGACTTTCCAGATACTGAACAAAAAGATAGAAGATGTAGTGCAGCATGCTACAACAGTGTGGAAATCTATATTTGAAGTCAAGGAAGATGATAAGGCAGAAGCACCAAGTTCAGATCCCCCTGAATAGACCAATGATGATATAGTACCTGAGCTACAGACAATTGAAGAGTCTAATGTCAAGTAGATTGCAAAAAAAAGGAGGGCAAAAAAGTACATAAGGAAATGTATATATTACTTACACTTACCAGCATATACATAGGGGGAGTCATTTCATGACTAAGGAAGAAGTATACATAGGTGTGCATACTAATACATTCAGTATGTTGCACATATCATGTTTTTGATACTAATGTCAAAGGGGGAGATTGATGACATTAAGTTTTTCCATTAGTACACTTAGTGAAAAAAATTGACAGAGATCATTGGTACAAGCATAACCGGCGGACAACAAGCATAACCAGTAGACAACGAGCATACCTGAAAGAAAAAAAAGTGATGCAAAAATGCTAAGTATGGAATTTACTGATGAACACTGACAAGTGTTGCACTGACGAAGTAAACAGGACATCACCGACGGGTCAATAACATGACATGAAGATCATCACCGATGACACAGTTTTGAGAAAAAAAATGATGGAGAAGAAAAGGCGTACCTGAAAAATAGTTCAAGAAAGGAACATCACCGAAAAAGAAAACTGACAGAATGACAGAGCAACCCGACCATCAGAACCGACAGTCAGTTAGCAAACCTGCAAATAGTGGATCTGACTTTTACACGTCAAATAAAACATTGTAATTCTATTTATAGAGTTTTAATTTGTTTTAAATCATTACTTGAGGGTCAAACAAGCATAATGTAAATGTGTTAAAGCATCCTAATAGATCTAAAACATATCTAACAAAAGATCAAGGTCAAGTTGTAAACCATGGATCTAGAGTTAACTTGCAAAGCGTGAATCAAGAATAGAGATAAAATCTAGTATAAATAGATGTTCAATTAATTGTGAATTATGAATTCATTGTTGTTGATAGCCATGAAGAGCATCTAAGGAGCAGAAGGTAGAATTCATACAAAGTTCATAAATACATCACACCAGTTATCAAGAACACAAAGAGGCTACCAACGTGCAGAGAAAGGTATTATTAAATCATGAAAAGATGATTACTGATACATAGGAAGCTTTATCAGAAATTAGAGATTGCATAAATTGTTAGATCAAAGACTTATGTAGTTTCATTCTAACAAGTACATCACATATAAAATCCTTTTGTAGAAGGTGGACTTAATAGTTCTTTACATATCTCTTAACAGAGTGCACACTTAATAGTGTTGCTAAAGCTTCAAACGAAGTAGATCTTAACAAGTCTCCACTGTAATACTCCTAATAGGGTAGGTCATCAGAAGTGACCAATTGTAAGCCTTAACCAGCCCTTTCTTATCTACAGATAGTGAATTCTTGTGGGTAACAATCCCCCTCATAGTTTTTACTTCCTAACAGGAGTTTTCTACGATATCATATCTTGTGTCATGTATTATCTATTTTCATGAATGTTTCTTGTATGGTTTCATATTAAAGAACTTTGTTATGATTACATATACATAAAGAAAGATGAACAATTAGATAAGATAATTTACAAACTAATGACTAAGGGTTAATGGGCTAACCAAGAAAATTTTTAGAGGTATTGATTCACCCCTCCCCTCTCAGTACATCATTCCAATATAATTACAACAAAGATGACATATCTAAAAAGGAAGAGGAAGACGTAGAAGTAGATCCTCTCAAGAAGAAAAAGAGGTTATCTCTCAAAAGAACACCTAACGCCATTACACCTATCCTCACTACCAGCAAACCAAGGAGATCAAGAAGGATACTTGTATTGGGTAAAGACTTGGTGAAAAGTAAACTTACGGTTGGGAGTTGTGTTGGTTGCTTTTCCTATTTTTACTGGTTTTCCTCGTTCCTTGTCTTGCCCTCTATAAAATTTCAGGTTTTCATGCCCAAACCTTGCCAAAATTGCAAAAACCCTGAAAACCATAAGTATCCAAGTGTTAAAACGATGCATTTAAAAACCCTAGGTCATGTCTTATGTTTCAGCGTTACATTTTCATTCACTTAAGACATGTGCTTTAAGTTAAGTCGCCTCGTCGCGTTACCCAGGATGAATATTCCAAATGCCTTCCCGACTTTGCTTTTCCTTTATGTCGCGTAGTCTCATTACGAAACAGAATATTCCTTCAGTGTTTTGAGACTTAGCGATGTCCTTCAGTCAGGTAGTCGCGAGAGCTTTATGTTATAAGCTTTATGAAATATGGGACCCACTGTTAGACGGGTGATCGCAAGAGAAATTAGTAGTTATGATAAGTGTACTCAGACTTCGTGATTTACTTCATGTCACGTTGTCGCCAGATCAGCCCAAGGTTCACGGTTAAATTTTCCTTCAGTCGCGTGGTCTCAGAATAAGATGGCGGTTAACAAATATCAGCTCAGACTATGCGACTGACCGTTTGAAGTTGGCAGTAGTACTCAGTCGGGATGTCTCCAGAATAGAATGATGACTCAGCTCTTTAGTATGCATTGAGTGAATCAGTGAGCAGGTGACATCTGTCGTAAAGTAAGTGGTTGTCCGGAGGTCGTCAAAAAAGAGAAAAGGATTGAGTGATTTCAAGACTAAGGTATGTTGCCTTCAGTCATGAAGTCTCTGAAAGATTTAAGGGCATGTAAAAATATATAGCGATTACGCGCCAACCGTTGGATGAAGGAATGAAAGGATCTGACAGTGGTCGCGATGTCTAGAGAGGAAAGTGCCCCAGGGAAAAAGTCCTCCCGACTTGGCGATTAGGTCATGTCGCGCAATCGCTGTAAGTAAAGAAAGGGCACTTTTTAATGATAAGGTAAAGTTAAATATATCTCCCGACTGAGCGACTAAAGGTTGTCGCATAGTCTTGAAATGAAAAGTTGGCATCCAGCGACAAGGAGATAACTGTGGATGTTAGTGCTAATGGCTTGTCACCAGGTCTGGGAAAGAATGATGAGTTAAGGTTAACACCTCGCGACTTTGGTTTTGCTATTGTCGCTCAATCGCTAGATGACTTGAGTCAGCCAAGGTAAAGAAAGTACATTGTCGCCAAGTCTGAGA
>MU223460.1:447216-462160 GCA_018584345.1 Thuja plicata | reverse complement strand
AAAATCACCAGTTCCCGGGAGGAAGATTTGATATTACGAAGGCGTTAGAGCAGACCACCACCTCCATGACCTTGATGGAGGTTTTGTTAAATTGTCCCAAGCAGAAGAAGTCCCTTCTGAAGCTCTTGGGGAACCCGGAAGTAATCAGTCACCCACCCAAGACTGTCTCGTTTGAAGATGCTAATGCGGCTGTCTTCCAGGGAAATAATGAGGATCCTCCCTTTTTTCTAGGCCTAAACATTTACGGCAAAAATATACACAACTGCCTAGTAGACACCAGAGCTTTGGGTAACATCATGCCCTTGACCATCTGTCAGAAGCTCGGACTCCACCCCACCCCATCTAATGGTGTAATGATCCAATTGGATAAGACTGCTGTAAAAATGGTGGGGGAATTGAAAAACATCCGGATACATCTTATCCAGGACCCCAAGATAGCCAGCATCATTGACATCCAAGTGGTCAACATTCCAGAGACTTACGGGATGTTACTAAGTCAGAATTGGTCCAAGTCCTTAAATGGATACTTTTCGACCGACTTCACCCACTTATGGATTCCGTGGGAAGGAGAATCCAATCAGATCCGGGTCGAAAGCGAACCCCGGATGAAGCAGGCCCTTACCAAAGTTGGGAGGGTCAATGAAGTCATTTTCTCTGAGTCTTCTCTGGGGGTGTACCAACCTTTTAAAATCTTAACATTTGATTTCATCCCCAGAGAGGATCCCGTAGTGTTTCAAAGAGCACAAGACTTAGAAGAAAAGGTGAGAGTTGAAGTTAACTCTCATGGTCCCACAGCGACCCTTGCCACACTCCTGTCCGGCACTTGGTGCCGGGTACATTACCAAAAACATTCAGAGCATGAGTGTGAGCCATGCCTGTCGATCGCTACCTGGCAACTTGATATCCTCCGGAGTGAACATACAACTGATTCCCCGGGACCCAGTACTTCTACGGGATGCACTCCTTTAGTGCCATCCACCCGGGAATCACCAATCAAAATGCCTCCGGGGATAAATCCCACTTCCACGCCGGTAGTCCAGGAGAATATCCCCAAGTCTCCCAGCAATAATCCAAAGAAAACTCCCCCTCCCCAGCCCTAGATTACAAACAATGACTTATGGACCCTTAAGTTCGACGGGTCCCGATCCAAACAAGGCTGTGGGGCCGGGGTAGAATTAATCAACCCGCGAGGGAAATCCTTCCTTGCGTCCTACAGGCTGCAGTTTAACTGCACGAACAATGTCATAGAATACGAGGCCTTGGTCCTCGGACTCCTATTTTCCCTAAGGAAAGGTATCACCCGCCTCTGGGTTCTGGGTGATTTAGAGTTGGTTGTTAAAC
This sequence comes from Thuja plicata, assembly GCA_018584345.1. Taxonomy (NCBI): domain Eukaryota; kingdom Viridiplantae; phylum Streptophyta; class Pinopsida; order Cupressales; family Cupressaceae; genus Thuja; species Thuja plicata. The sequence goes on along the minus strand of MU223460.1, from coordinate 460,819 downwards.
AAGTCTGGAGTCAATACACATGTCATGACAAAAGGCTGGCCGCATATCGCAACCGGGCTTGGAGCCTTATTGAAGATTTTGATGCCTTTGGCATTGACCTTATTCCCCAGTGACGGAACTATGTCCCGGATGCCCTAGCTGTTTCTGCCAGCACACTTGAGCCGATGGCCGGCTCACGAATCTAGAGATTTTCAGTTGAGATGGTCCCCACCCCCTCCATTCCAGACAATGTTACTCACTTTCAGGTTTTTGAGGACGATCAACATATCCTCGCCTTCATGGCCAACGTTGGTGTTTTTGAGGATCAGATAGTGGAGGAACAAGACCACGATGACATTGGACAGGGTGATGAAGACGATGGGATCATGGACTTGCCCACCAACACTATCCCTAAGGGGATGGTTGCATTAGAGCGAATCTTCGATTCGGACCCTTGGGCCCGTGAGAAGGTATCATCCTCCCCTGAGGGAGGAAAGTTTGAAAAGGTTAACATCGGCCAGCCCGGTGAAGAGAAAATCATCCACATAGGCACCTCCTGTTCCCCTGAGGAAAAGGAGAAGATTCTCACGGTTCTCCGAGAATACATTGATGTAATCGCCTGGGGTTATGAAGACTTAAAGACGTATGACATCTCCATCATGACCCACACCATTCCCCTGAAACCAGATGCTAAGCCCTTTCGGCAAAAGCAAAGACCGGTCAACCCCCTGATATAGCCTCTGATTCGTCAGGTGGTAGAAAAACTGCTGTCAGCTCGGATTATCTTTCCAATCTAGCACACTACATGGGTTGCCAACCTGGTCCCAGTCAGAAAGAAGAATGGTGAGATCCGCCTTTGCGTGGATTTCCGAAATCTGAACAAGGCATCTAAAAAAGATAATCACCCTCTCCCCTCCTTGGATGAGGTGTTGTAGATAGTAAATGGATCCCAGATGATGTCTTTCTTGGATGGATATTCGGGATACAACCAGGTCATGGTCAAATATGAGGATAGAGAGAAAATGACATTTACCACCAAGTGGGGGACGTTTGCGTATAGAAGAATGCCCTTCGGTTTGATCAATGCAGGGGCTACTTTTCAGAAGGCCATGGACATTGCGTTCGAGGGCCTTGTAAATCGATGCATAATTATCTACATGGATGATTTGACCATCTTCTCCCAGGATAGGCGTGATCACGCCGCCCACCTCGCTCAGATCTGTGAGAGATGTCGCCGGTATGGAATATCCCTCAACCCCAAGAAGTGTATATTCGGGGTCACCGAAGGGAAGTTGCTCGGGCATATCATCTCGGAGAAGGGTATATCCATCGACCCTGATAGAGTCGAAGCATTGCTGAACTTGTAGATGCCTAGTAGCAAGAAAGAAATGCGATCCTTCTTCAGAAAAATCAACTTTGTGCGACGATTCATCACAGGATTCGTAGAAATAGTTAAACCACTCAATGAAATGATGAAAAAGGATACCAAAATTGAGTGGAGTCCTGAAGCTAAGTGGGCATTCAGCCAAATTAAACAGACCATAACGGAGGCACCCGTCCTAGCTAGTCCAGACTATTCCCTCCCATTTTACATATACTTGTTTGCTTCGTCGCATTCTGCCGTGGCAGTATTGACCCAAAAGGTTAAAGGGGAGGAACGACCAATTGCTTTCATGAGTTCCCCCTTTAAAAATGCCGAGGTCCGGTATTCATCACTGGAAAAATAGGCCTTTTCTCTAGTTCGCACCGTGAATAAGTTTTGGCATTATATCCTCTGGAGCAAAGTGCATGCTATCATCCCGGACTAGGCTGTCAAATCTCTGCTGATGCAGAGTGAATTGGGCAAGATACGGGGGAAATGGATGGCCATCCTTCAGGAATACGATTTAGAGGTGCAGCCCATGAAAATAGTCTGAGGCCAGGGACTAAGTCGAACAATAGCAGAAGAGATTCCCCGCGTAGAATGTCATACTTATACGGTGGAATCCATTACCCAGGATCTGTGGTATACCGATCTGGTGTACTTGCTGCTAAACAAAAAATGCCCGGAGGGATTACCTCCCCACAAACGTCGTGCCCTGTGGATGAAAAGTGCCCATTTCATGATCAAAAAACTCTGCGCTTTACCGTCGGAACTACAAAGGAGTGTACCTCTGGTGCATCAACAAGGACCAAGCTGTAAAAATAATTGATGAATTCCATGGACAGTTTGGAACCGGGCATGGTTCAGCCGATGCCACTGCCCATCAGATCCTTTGGGCCGGATACTATTGGCCCTGTATCTTCAAAGATGTTTACTCTCATGTCAGAAAATGTCATACTTGCCAAAATGCAGCCCATCGTGAGCATAACCCAGCCATGCCTCTGCAACCAGTCTATGAGGCTAGACCCTTTGCCCAGTGGGCATTTGACTTCATCGGGGAGATCAACCCCAACTCGTCTGCCAACCATCGATACATTCTGACTGCTACTGATTACTGCACTTGGTGGTCTGAAGCCATACCTTGTAAAAATAACACGACGGACGTAGTTATCAAGTTCTTGGAAGAAAACATCATCACAAGGTTTGGAATGCCCTTTGCTTTGGTATGTGACAATGGTCCGGCGTTTTCTTCTGCACAATTACTCGAATGGACCTACAACCGAAAGATCACACTGAAGTTCTCCAGTAACTATTATCCTCAGAGAAATGGCGTTGCTGAATCAACAAACAAGAATCTACTTGAGGTGATCAAATATCTATTGGAACAAAACCCCCGGGATTGGCACCAAAAACTAAAATTCACCCTTTGGGCGGATCGCATTCGTATTAAAGCCGCCCTGGGGACATCCCCATTCCACCTAGTTTATGGTCAGAACCCTGTATTCCCAGTCAACTTACAGATCCCATTTTTACAGTTTATGCAGGAATACAACAACAGGGACAACATTGTGGAGGTTCGACTTTTGAATTTGATGCGAGTGGAAGAACAGCGAGACGCGGCCCTTGAACACTTTGCGCGTCATCAAGTAGTAGTAAAATGATGGTTTGACAGAAGATCCCAATACAAGGCTTTTCAGATCTCGGATTTGGTCCTATTGTGGGATAAGGCCTGAGAGAAGAAAGGAAAGCACACCAAGTTCCAATGGCTCTGGCTCGGACCATACTTAATCTCAGAAACCTGCGGGAAAAATACTTACCGCCTTAACACCTTGACCGGAGAACCTGTCGCATTGCCTGTTAATGGACAATTTCTCAAACATTACTTTGAATAAGGGTAAGTTTGTCCAGAGTTGTACTATATGTAAATATCCCCTTGTAAATAGTCTTGTTGGCTGTCCTCCGAGGCAGTCTCCCTTTTGTTTTTGTTGTCTTTGTTTTCGCTTTCGGCTTTCTTTTGGTCCTGGCGTTTTGTCCCATCCTGTAGGAACTAGAATGCTTCGCATAACTTTAGCCTCTGGTGCAATGCCTCCGGCATGGTGAACTTTAGAATCTATCTTTATCACGGTGGAATCAACCCGGTCTCCGGGATTGTTTTGCAGGTTATGGCACATTTTCGAGCAATCTCCATTGGGTGTTGTCTCCGGGAGTCTGGCAATCAGTGAGCAATAATAATATAAGGAACAAGTAATCGGACACGTCGAGGGTAGATCAGCTGTACTGGTTGGTTGATCCACATCTGAAAATCCAAAGAAATTCCTTCCGGGTTTGGAGTTTTGTTCTCTCCAAATATCTAAATATAGGTGGATAGGTGAAAGGAGTACCGCCATTTGAATTTTAGCTAAGCTTAGGCTCAATGGTGAAAGAAGTACCACCTTCCCCACCTGGAAATCAATAAAATAATAAGAGGAAAAGCAGGACGAAACTTTGGCCTCCGGGGGAAAGCAATCAAATTGATGACTGGTTCGATGTAATTAGTACCGCCTCTCTATTCCTCTCAAGAGGTCATTGGCTTGATTTCCTTCCAAAGCACACACGACACCACTGATGAAAGACTTTGGACTGACTCCCATGTGGTCGGGTTCTCTCGGATATGCTTCTCTCTTCTTTTCAAACACTTTGGGAGGACGATTTGTTCCAGGTGTGCTAACTAGAGATTCTATGGTTCTCAAATGCGCTAAGGCATTTGTCCCAGATAGTCACCATTTGTTATGCCCTGCATCCCCGTCCCTACATTTTGTGTGCAAAATGTTGGGTCCCCCCTTTTTTTTTTTTCTTTGCTTTTTGCTGCGGCTTTGCCTTGTCTTTCTTTTCTTTTTTCTTTCTTTCTCCGGGGTTTTCTTCCCCGGTGTGTGTTGTTTTCTTGGTTTGTTTTTCCCCTCCGGGATCCCGGATCCCGGAGGTTGCCTTTTGGTTGGAAGCTGGACTCCGGACTCTGGGATTTTTTGCGATGATGTTCCTAAGTCTTAAGAACATCCTCATAAGGAATCCCTGGGCCCGGAGTCTGGAGGTTGCGCTTGACCTGAAATCTCCGGAGGGAGGAGGATTACTTTTTACCGCAGGTATAAATAGACTCGCCTGTCATTCTCACATTTACCGCGATTAAAATATTTGAGCACTTAGAGAGAAATAGAGCGATTTTCAAAGAGATTAGCAGAGCAGTTACAGATAAATTTGTGATAATCAAAGCTTAACACCTTCTACTGTTCTCAGACATACGCTAGTGCTTCGTGGTGGTGATCCCGACGGCTTGACGATTCAAATTTGTTGCAGAGTTCTCCTGGTAATATTTCCCTTCCTCTGCCTTCTGTGTGTTCAGGTTGGTTTCTCTACTTCCCCCCCTCTTCGCTTTGCTTTCATTTTCTATTTTTCTATGGGTTTGCCTATTTTTGTTTTCATTTGCTTTGTTTCTCTGTTGTTTCTTTGGTCTTCTGGTTTTGCCACTTGCTGGCGGCTCGGCTCTGCCAGAAGGTTGTCCGCCTTCTGTGCAGATGTAGATAGTCTGTAAATAGTCCGTAAATAGCTTGTAAATAGCTTGAACATAATGTAAGTAGCTGTATATTCTTGTTTCAGCTTTGTCTAGTTTTTCCCGCGGGAGTCTTTCCGTGTGTATAAAGTTGTATATATGTATGTTTATGTAGGTAACCCTTGTATATCTCCTCCGTTCCATGTATATACCCCTCGACTCTTTGTATATCCTTCTGGGTGGCTTGACGAGCTGGTCGAGTCACCTTTTGCCTCTGGTTTTTCGCCTCCAAGCTTGCTTCGAGGCAGAAAACCACCTGTTTGAAACTCGGCTCTCGGCCGATTTCAAACAGGCAGTTTTCTCTCTCCTCTATCAAGGCTGTCAGAGCCTCATTTTTTTCCCATACATACAATTACTTCTGGCCAAGTGGCTTTCCCTTTTCGTGTGTTCGAACAGTTGGCTCCACCGCCAGTGCCATCACATCCATTCAATGCCAGTGCACGTGGCGTCCACGTGGACCTGCTTCCACATTCTTCTTTGCTAACGGTCCTTTCTCTGGGCCTCGGGCCTCTTTCCACCATTCATCCTATGTCTTCGTCAAATGTGATAAAATTTTCCAGACCCGGAGATATAACAAAAATCCTAAGTTTATGTTTTGCTTTTCGGATACTTATGCGTAAAACTAAATTTTCAGGAAAAGAAAACGGTGAAGTGGTAAGAACTCCAGACCCCGGAGTTACTATTTTATTTTGATAAATATGTTCTGATGGTCGCTTTGTCTCGCAGGTCTGGACTTCATTTTACAACCATGTCTGAAGCATCAGCATCATCTCCTCCCGGAAGTCTAGAGTTGCCATCCACAACTGAGACCAGGGCAGCGGCAAAGTCAAAGATAGAAAAGGCCCTGGCAAAGCTACCCCTCACCATGAAGTTTGTGCAGGGTGAGGAGATTGTGGGCTCAAAGATTGAGTCCAAGGTAAAAATGATGACTGACCCCAGTGTCGGGACCTGGGCGGAAATGCAGGCCCTGGTAAAGATAATGCACATCCAGCGACAGGCTGGAGACAAAATGGCAACCAACATCGGAGGTTCAGAAATTCTCTGGGCAGCTTGCTTCCCATGCTCCGTGCAGTCTCCGGAGCTTATTCTCACTCTGGTGGCCAACTACAACTCTTCTGTCCGGGCCGTTATGTTAGCAGCTGCAGAACCCACGGGGTTCCCCACTCCACTAGTGCCCCTTGACCCAGTTACTTTCCAAGCAGGCCTGGGTATCCCACAATTTGATAGGTCCTTGGTGGTCACAAGGACAGAAGCCTTGAAACAATTCAACCAACTGGAGGATGCTGCCCGGGTGTACATGAACACCAATTGGCTCAAGGTCCCGAAGAGGGATCAAAAAAGAATGAAAATAGATATCCCCCACTCTGAATTCAAGGAAAGCATCCAAATGGGGATGATAGCATTGGCCTGGGTATTTGGGAAACCCTCCGCCCAGGAATTTTCAAAATGGATGTACTATTTCCTCCTGGGCATCTCCACTAAAGGAGAATTCTTCGACTGGGCGATAATTATCTCAAATCATGTCAACTCCCAGTTTCTGCAGTTGAACGAGAAGAAGAAGTTCTATATGACTTCTTATGTTTTCTGGGCTTTGGCCCAATAGAGGCCCCACTCCAATGGCCTGCTTACAAATGGCGTTCTTGGGCTTGGCCTGAGACAGAAAGCACCATGGGACCATTTCCCACAAATTTAATGGGAGGCCAGCTTCCCCAGTTACTGCTGGGTAAATGATGCTTTCGTTTACTACCATTTGCTTACACCTACCTGGGATGTTGGATATCGCCTGTCTACAGAGGCGATGAAATTGGTTAGTAGTTATGGGCACTACTACATTAAATTCTAGCAGCATACATACATTAGGGTCGTCGGCTTCTCCGGGAAACCTTACTTGTTGCCCAAGCATTGTGGGGACAAGATCGTGCCGCTAGAATATTGCCGGCAGATGATGGAGCTACATGCCTTCTTGGCCCTCAAGAAGGTCCCCAATCTTTCGTTCCCAATCTCCTGTGGGAACTACACCTGCAGTCTGGCCGCCGCGAAGGAGGCAGACAATGAACTAAAATGTTATAACTTGCAGGAATTTTATCTGGCATGGAGAAATTTTGATCCGCATGGAAGAATTGCAACGGCTCTGCCCCGGGCTTCAGAGCCCCACCACGCACACATGGAAGACTTCTGGGCAGATCGGCAGGATGACATGGACGTGCGCAGCCGGCATTATGATTGAATGACGGCCAGAATGATGCAGGAACTAAAGCTCCAGAGGTTCCCGACGGGCTTCTCAGACGACGCCCCCACCATAGACCCCCAGTACAAAGAAAAGGGGATTGACAAAATGCCACTTCCGGCAATTAATTGGGCCATCAAGAAGGACCACACAATTGAGGACTTCACTCAGGAAGTAGTCGAGAGAATTCATGCCTATTTTAAGAAGGCGTGCCCCAGGAGTATGCACCTAGCCTCCCGACAGATACCAAAAGCGGCACCGCTGCTGGTACTAAAATTGACTCCGGGGGCCGGGACTTCTGCAAAAGGCGCAGACAAAGGAAAAGGGATAGAAACAACTCCCCCCGCGCAGCAAATCCCCATCCAGGAGCAGATTAAGCAATCTATAGTAGCCTCCCAGCAGATGAGGGAGTAGTTGATCACAAGGCTCGCCACTCCCCCGCTAATGGCCGGACCAATTCATCCTCCTTCCCCCCCATCGCTGGCAGCCTTAATGGTGAAGGCGACGTGGGTGGATCCCATGGAGGCAACAGCAATAGCCGATGCGGGGCTGCCTCTGATCACCCGGAGGAAGAGAAAGCACATCAAACAGCCCAAGGCAGAACCAGTGCCAAGGGCTTCCCTCCCAAAAAAAATGGAAATCCTTTCCTCCAGTTCCCCGGAACCAGAGAAGGAAGCAGAAAAAACGGACCCAGCCAGTCCCCCTCCAGAAGAGGAGTTTGACGTATTTGTAGTCGATGAGTTCAGAAATCTGCAAGGGGACGACACACAAGCGGAGACGGAAGTCCCAGAGCAAGAGCAAGAGGCTGTGGATCCAGAGGACCTAGAAGTAGAAGCTGCAGAACAAGAAGAGCAGCAAACAGAAGAAAAGAGGCCAAAACTGGAGGTTATCTCCGGGGCCCCAGGAACAGAAGGTCTGGGAGTGGACCAACAGCCACCAAGTGAACAAAAGGCATCCACTAGGGAACCCAGACCCGTAACTTCAGGATCAACCGTGACCCCAGCCGCCTCGTTCCCAAGGCCCCTCCCAGGGGCAACCTTCGGGCAGGTAACCACAGCGGCCCAAACTCTGAATCTCAGCCCGATACCGCCCCTACTACCAACAGATGATGAAGAAGAAGAAGAGCAGCATGAAGAGGAGATCCCTGAAGAAGCTGACTAGGGTCTAGACACATCAATTGACATCCGGGACCAGGCTGAGGAGATAGAAATTGAAGATGTTGCTGAGGAAGAGGTTCCGGCAGGGAGAGAAACGGAGGAAGTACATATTAAAAAGGAGCAGCCGCCACTGGGCACCGGGAGAGAATCTGAAGAACAAACTCTGGCAGGAAGGCCACCTCTCCCACCTCCATGGCTGGCAAAAAGCAGAAAAAGGAAATCCCAATCCGCTACAACAGTCCCTCTCTCCCTGGCCGAAATGATGGCCCTAGCCCAGGCCCCGCCAAGAGCAAAGAAGGCCCGAACAATTCATGCCCTTCAAACTGGGCCGGGCAAAGAAATAGTTGCGGTAGTGGAAACACCTCCCCAAGACGTCGATGAAGCGACCGCGGACCCCGCAGACTACAATATCGCAGAGGTATCCTTGGGCAAAAGAGGAAAGCAGGGCGAAGTAGACCTGCTGAAGGAGGCAACAAGGGCAGTGGAGGCCCGATATGAAAAAGAGGCCTAGAGGCTGAAGGAAGAAAAAGAGAAGAATGCAAACCTCATGGGGTTGCTTACAGAGCTAGCCCGACCCCTCAATGCCGCTCCTCCACAGACCTCCACATCAGAGGAATTACCGCAGAGTGACATAGACTCCCTACGAGTAATGAAAAAGAAGGCCCAGGCAGTAGACGAATGGGTCGCTCTACAGATAGGAAACACCGGTGTTTCCTAGCGGCCACTCTCCCGAATCTATATACGGCCCGGCAGATTATTTTACAGGCGGAAGCACTGATTGAGAAATGGGAGAGTGACACCGAGAATTACCAGGCGTGGAAGGTAGAGCTCGAAGAGCTCCTCACCCTAGGGGAAGACATAATTTCTGAATCCAGAATTCTGGGTGAGGAATCATTTGATTTCGTAAGGGCTCAGCACTCTAGACTGGACCTCACATTGGAGGTAACCAAGCAACTGGTAGAGTCCTTAAAGGAAAAGGTAAACACAATAAAGTATTCTTCTAATTTGTACAAGTCATTTGCAATAAAATCCTCCGGGGTTGATCCCCTTGGTACAAATACTTATACCCCCGAGGAGTCAGTTTTGGAGAATTTTGATGAAATGATGGCATCTCGGTATCAATCCCTAGAGGGGATGGATGGGGCCCGAATGACAAAACTGACCAAAATGGTGCTTAAAGGCTATGATGCCGCAAGGATGGCAGACAAGTGTAGAAATAATGTTCCAGACCTGGCAGAACAGGTTGAAGTGGCCAGACACAAAAGGGCCAGCCTAAGGAAGATTGATGAAGATGGCATTTTCTGAATCCTTCAGGCCTTCAATGATAATAAACAGCCTTAAGCATTCTCCGAGAACCGGGGAAACTTGAGCATGAAGCATTCTTTATTCTTTTGGGGACGTAAGTCCCCAGATCCCGGAGTTCTAGATCCAAAATTTTTTATTCTTTAAAGTGATCTGTGTCCCGGTCCCCGAGGCCAACCGGTCACTTTCAGAGGCGGTTAATAAAGACTGTCAGAGGGTAGTTGGGTGCATCAAGAGGCATTAGCTCGGCAGTTGGTTTCTAACAGGGTGGTCTTCTCAAGGCGCTGTTCAAAGGTACACCTAGCACATTGGAGATAGGGCGCCACATTTCCCATTTATGAGGCATGTAGCCTCGGTCCCTGGGGGACCTACTTCTTTCTTCTCTCTGGCTCTCTTCTCGAGGCCGATTCTTCCGATGTATATTCTTGTCTTCTTCTTCTGACATGGCAGACCTATTCCATCTCCAGGTCTTTTGTAGGGTGGCACAGGTAGTACCGACCCCCAGATATTGTATTTTTTTAAAGCACAGTAAAATAGGGTTAGGGTTAGAGAGTTGTATAAATAGGCAAATCGGCCCATTTCCAAGGGTCGTAAAAATTGATGATTTTGTTGTCCATAAGGAATAGCAAAGTGATTTTTGGTTTTAGTTGCAGAGCTCAATGCTCCATTGTCCTGTTCTTGGTAGTTAGATGCTCCCCTGGAGCCACCATTGTATCATGCACCAGTGCTTGCTGGACTAAATATTAATGAAGAAGGAAGGATTCTTGGCAATGATGTTGTTAGCGTCCCTGCTTTTGAGTTAATGGTATTTCATGTTTTAAAGTTCTGTATGTCCTTTACTCTGATATGTTAAAGTAGATTAACGACCTCCTTATTCCGCTATTGATGAAATGCTAACTGATGATTGTGTATTTCTTCGGTATTTAGTGTAGTCTTTCAGAGTATTGTTGATGTTCTGGACTTTTCAGCATGACTGTAGTTAGATAAACGTTTCTAACCCTGCAGGATCTTTTTCTTTTTATTCGCTAAGTGTAGAATGCTCCGGGAAACCCTTACTATTCTGAATCTCTAGAAGAATGAGTTGAAGTAACCAGCTATCCCCCTCAAAAACAGTCACCTCTCACAACTGAGCCCCGCACCGTCGTGACCCGACACCCAGGTGCTTGAAGGCCCGGAGGATTCATTTCCCCCGGACAACCTTTGCAGGCGGAGTTGGCCGATTTCCCCGGAACCCGGTGACAACTTATGACTGTTGGCGGACCCGGTCAGCAAAACCCCGTCAGCACCTTCAAATTAGGGTTTTCCTTCGTTATATCCCCTCAAAACATGTGCCTAACTCCTTGGATGGACTCAATCCATCTTAAACATTGAAACCCTTAAGACAACCAAAAATGTTGTCAACAACTTTTAAAAGTTGCTAATGTTGCATAGCAACATTTTGACATCTTTTACACATTTGCAAATTTCAAGTGTTTTAACACTAATCTGACCTAACTAACCCTAGTTAGACCTCTTAGGGTATCATAGCACCCTAAAGACATGAAAAAAATCAACTTGCCACTTGACCACATTATCAAGTACAATGACATTAATGAGCCAAAATGAAGCACTCTGACCTAACAGAAAGCACAATTAAACACTAATTTAAACCACACTTGGTCCACATGACCTTATATAATTATAATGACCTTCAAGAGGGTCTTTAACACTTTCACACACCCAAAAAAACATGAGACCACCAATCTGACTGGCTTCTCAAGGGTGCTCCTGCACCACACTACCAAGGCTAAGAACTTAAGTCACCTCTGGTGACATGAGCTTAGGATCAACTCCCTGCTTTTTGAACTCATTCTTAGCTAACAAAGTAGCTTTAGCCTCTGATTTTCCCTTCCATTGAATGAGATGCTCCATATCAGTTCCCTGTCTGGTCTTTTTCTTCACCCTAGAGTCCAAAATCTTCACAGCTATTGGTGTTGGTGTAGGTGAAAGATGAACATCTTTTTTATTGCCTTACTGTCTAACTATGAATCAATTTGTACTGATGTAGGCCCTTTATACATCACCAAATCTTGCACATTAAAGATAGGTGATAGTGCCAAATCTGATGGCAAGTCTATTTTATAAGCATCCTGCCCATATTTTGCAAGAATCTTGCAAGGACCTATCCTCCCCATTTGAAGTTTGGTTGGGACTCCCTTCTACAATATAGAATTTTTAAGGCGTACCATAACAAGATATCCCATAGAAAACTGAATATCTCTTCTTCCTTCATCAACTTTTGCTTTTAGTCTTTGTGTAGCCTCTTGGAGCTGCTTCTTCACTTGGTCATGAACCTCCTTCATTGATTGAGTGAAGTCTTCTGCATATTCACTCTTACCTTCCTCAGGTGCCATGTGTCTTAACTCCAACACACCTCTAGGGTGTAGCCCATAAACTATTTCAAAGGGGCTTTTTCCTGTTGTCTTATTAACACTGTCATTGTAGGCATATTTTGCATGTGGTAACAACTAATCCCACATAACTCCATACTCCTTTGTCAAGCATCTAAGGAGATTTCCTAGCACTCTATTGATAACTTTAGTTTGACCATCAGTTTGGAGATGGTAGGCTGACCCAAATGATAGGTTAGTTCCTAACCTTGTCCACAAGGTCTTCCAAAAATGACCCATAAACTTTACATCTCTGTCAGATACTATGCTAATGGGTAAGCCATGAATCTGGACCACTTCCCTAAAGAACAAATGTGCAATATGACTGGCATCATAGGTGGTTTTGCAAGCAATAAAGTGGCTCATCTTACTAAACCTATCTACCACCACAAATATGCTATCTAAACTAGTCTTGGTCCTAGGCAACCCAACCACAAAATCCAAACTAATACATTCCCAAGGCCTATTAGGAACAGGTAGAGGTTGGTACAAACCCACATTAGAAGAGGTACCCTTAGCTTTCTGACATACCAGGCATTGCTCCACATACTTTCTGATTTCCTTTTGCATCTTAGGCCAATAATAGAGCCTTTGCACTAGTTCTAGTGTTTTGTTTAGGCCAAAATGGCCACTTAAGCTCCCATTGTGCTTCTCTTGTATAACGTTCTCCCTCATAGATCTCTTAGGGATACATAGCTGTCCTCCTTTGAATAAGAGATCATTCTGAATGGTATAGTCTACAAATTGAATATGGAAATGGTTTTTGAAATCTTTACATACCTTGTATGCTTCCGAGAAGTCTTCATCTCCTTCATAGAGCTCTTTGAAGCTCTCCAAACCTATACTTTGTAGCTGCACCTCTTGGACTGTCAAGATTCTCCTACTTAAAGCATTAGCTACTTTATTCAACTTCCCTTTCTTGTGCTTAGTAGTGAAGGTATAGGCCTACAAATATTCCATCCATTTGAGATGTCTATTTCTCAACTTCTCCTAAGAATTGATAAAACTCAAAGCTTTATTGTCAGTATAAACCATAAATTCCTTTGGAAACAATTAGTGCCTCCACTTCCTCAAGGATTGCACCAATGCATATAACTCTAGTTCATAAGAGGAATACATCTTCTTAGCCTCATTTAAATCTTCACTATAGAATGCCACTGGCCTATTCTCTTGGTTCAATACTGCCCCAACAACTATAACACTTGCATCACATTCAAGGGTGAACAACTTATCAAAATTTGGCAAAACCAAAATAGGTTGTGTATCCACTCTCTTCTTCAACAACTCAAAACCCTTACCAGCCTCTGGAGTCCACTGGAATCTAGTTTTTACTCCACCTTTTATTGTATCTAAGACTGATGCACATATCTCACTAAAACCTCTTATGAACTTCCTATAAAATTGGGCAAGCCCATGTAAGCTCCTTACCTCAGTGCTGCATGTAGGGGTAGGCCAACTTAGTATTGCTTCAACTTTGCTAGGATCCATCTTCAAGGTTCCTTGAGACACCACAAAACCAAGATAGATCAGCTCCTGCTTCATAAATTCACATTTTTCCAAATT
>MU223460.1:398150-409813 GCA_018584345.1 Thuja plicata | reverse complement strand
TGTCTTAGATTAATCTTGCATCTTTCAATTCTTAGAATAATCTTGCATTTGCATTGCATTCATGGAGAAAAATCCTTCATTCTTAGATCAGTCTATGGTTGTGAGACTCTCGTTCTGAGAGCTATTTCAAAACCCCATCTAGATAAAAGGCAACAAGTCAAATCATACAGACATGCAGGATGAATAACTCATATTCACTTATGTATGTGGCTGATGAACAAGGACTATGTTGAAGTGTATGGTTAAATAACAAGGCCAATTTTACCACATACATTTCTGGCGCCCACCATGGGGCTTGAAATTTTACTTTCTGGCCTCATTTTTTACACTTTTTTATCAATTCTGGTTTTCGTCCATACGGCTCCGTGATAAAATTTCACGCGAAATTTCTCTTATAACCGCATGACATTTTGCAAGTATATGCATTTCTTCATGCGCATAGCTGGGATTCTTTGCACGAACCATAATACTTCTTCGTGTGACATCTGAGACTAGTACTTTATAAATTGCAGTTTTTGATATCTCTGTTCTTGCTGATTTCTGACCACTAATGGTTTCTATTTACTGTTGACTATGTTTTTCTAGTTTTATCTTTAAAATAGCTTAACGATGGTTCGCAGGACGCTGAAATGAATAGATAAATTACAAACTACTAGTGTATTTACTGCAAGACGATTGTTGAAGACATGCGCGTTTTCACAAAACTCTCATGTCTATTTTTAGTAGTTAGAACACACTTCGGTTGGTGCTTAAAATGAATCATTGTCTTGCATGATTGAAGTGTTTTCTAGATTGTAATTCCAAGAACTATATGAACGTATCCTCTTCCCTCACTTTTATGGATATTGGGTGTAAGAGAAATTCATATGATTCTTCTAGTGTGGCTACCTCCCAAGAGCTTTAACAGAGCCAGTGAGAGTGGATGCCTAACCAGTAACAGGCTAAAGCCAAGCCCTTCCAAACCGGTATATAAAAAATGCCATTGTGATTAATCTCATAATGGACAGATGTGAATTCGTTGTGGAAACCAAAATCTCCTCCAATACCCTAGTGGTGCGTTAAAGTCCCGACATCATTATGGTGAAAGCCTTGCTTTGAAAGGATTGGGAGAGCCCCCTTTATTGGGAAAATGACTTGATCACAACCACCTAAACGGATGTCCTTACAAAAAAATATTGTCATAGTATCCAAAAACCCTCTATCTATTGGTGCGAAAGGTCAGAGACTGACTAACATGCCCCACACTTTTACAGCTCTTAGTAGAGACAACATCCCTTTGGGAAGCAATTCCTTTGGGGTTCAAAGCTTGGTGTGCCTGAGAAGTGAGTGCACATGTAAGGAGGAGCTTGTGCCTCCAAGCTTCTAAGTTGTCTTCCAAGAGTAGGTGTAGCTGAACTTCAGTTCAAGTGGGGATTCAATAGATACTGTCCTGGCTATCCTAGGATTGTGATGTGTCTGTTTAGCTACTACAAACATTTTTCTTAATTTGTTTTGTGTGGGTGTATTATTTAAACAATCAAAATGAACGTCAAATCACACAAATTTTCAAACTGGAACATGTCCAAAATGATTTGTAACTTGTACTCTCTATCAGAAAACAACATTATCTTGTCTCGGGAAATGCAATCTGGTCTTAACTGTCTGATTATGTAGACTTTCATTTGTCAAAACTGCCAAGTCTCGTGTGACATTCTACCATCTTTGCATCAGTATTTGAGAGAATTCACACAACACACCAGCAATCATAGCATGACATTTTGCAATATTGCTATTATTTTGTTCACCATTCTATCACTTTTTCACCAGTTTGTCATCATTTTTTGCGTGGGACTGCATAGTTTCACGCGAGAAAGTACTTCTTCACACGAGTCTAAAGCTTTTTTGTCAAAACAATAAGAAATTTCCCATCTATCCAGCGTCCCTTTGCTAAATCTGGTCTTTGATATGGGTTATCTTATCTGCCCTCTATCTTCACATAGTCTGCAACTTGGTTTCTTGGGTTGAGAATTACGTGGTTCTTTCTTAAACCAGTCTCGTCTCATATCTTTTGGTCTATTTCTACTGTTTCATCATGCCTTGTGTCGCAATAGTCATCTCTTGGCTGTTCTAGCCTCATTTTCGACAATTTGCACCAAGGTTACTTCACCTTTTGGCACTTTTTGTGTGTTTACTTTGAGACAATTTCAATTTTGGTCCTAGTTCACATCCCTTGTACAATCTTTGTCTATGACTGTTACAACTCGAAGTGGAAAAACATTGCCTTCAATCAATCAAGATGAATAGGTGCTTTCCACACCATTTCTGGCTACATCTAGTGAGGAATCATCTCGATCTCCATCTCCGGTACTTCGACCTTACATCAAACAGTCATTTCTCATGGATTTTAGTCAGGTTCGAAACCCTTTTTTCTAAGAGGACCCAAATTCTAAAAGCACACAACCTTCTCATACTTAGTCTTTACACATTGAAGACTTGCATTCTAGCAAGATGGCAGATCATGACCAATCAAGTGAACATAGTAGAGATGATCTCTCTAAAACCAGGGGTAAATTCTCTTTTCAAGACCCTCCTCCTGATGAAGAGAGAGGAATAACCGAAGGGGATATCTTAGATGCTCGCAATAATAAAAAATTCATAAGAATTATGGCGGTCCTAATAAAAGAAGAGAAGGAGAAATACCTTCTCGAATTGGCCAACCAAGGAGCCAAATTCCCCTCCGATTACAAGGTAGAGACACTTGTTGAGAAGGAGGAAGAAACTAAAAACTCCTGATTGCAAAAGCAAATGCAAGGCATGCAAGAGAAACTCCTTCAACTCATGAAGGAAAAAGACAAACCTACCACTCAATTCACACTAGAAAGCATTTGTCCATTCCCGTTTGATAAGAGTCTATGCAGTCCTCCTTTTCTCAAAGGAGTTGAACTTCCCAAGTACGATAAATACTTGGGTACCTCTGATCCCCAAGATCATTTGAGAGATTTTGGTGCTCTCTCTATGGATTTCATACATGATCCAACCTACCTCATGCATCTCTTCCCATGTAGTTTGGGAGGGTTAGCTATGGAGTGGTTCTCTAGACTACCAACTGGAATCAAAACTTTTGATGAAATTGCCAATTTATTTCTACAACACTATTCTCACAACATCCAACATCTGGTTCACATCTGAGATCTTTGCAACTTGAAACAAAATCATGGGGAATCCTTCTTGACATTTCTCCAAAGATGGAGACAACTTTATACATGATATTCTCACAAAATACCCGAATCTG
This sequence comes from Thuja plicata, assembly GCA_018584345.1. Classification (NCBI taxonomy): domain Eukaryota; kingdom Viridiplantae; phylum Streptophyta; class Pinopsida; order Cupressales; family Cupressaceae; genus Thuja; species Thuja plicata. The sequence goes on along the minus strand of MU223460.1, from coordinate 406,542 downwards.
AAAAGTTGGACATCTTTCTAAACAATCTTCTTCCCAACTTTGGGTATCAAGTACAGCTGCAAGGTCCTCTAACCTTCGATGACATGATTAAGAAATTTGTGAGAATTGATACATTTATGATCAAGAAAGGAGAATTGACCTTACAAAAGGAAAATAAACAAGGGTCTTCCTCCTCAAGCAAAGATAAACCCAAATTTCCCAATAAGAACCAGAATGTTGTGAATGATGGAGTTGTAGACATTGTGACTCCCAAGCCTTCAAAGGCTGCTTTTAATCTCACCACCACAATGTAGGCTGCCAAAGCCACTGAATAGGCTGTGGCAGAATCCAAACCAAGTACTTCACGTTTTTCTAGCTCTAAACCTTGGGCACCTAGACCCAAGTGTGAATTCACTCCTTTAGGGGAACCTCTTGATGTGGTTCACAAGACTCTCTTAGACAACCATTTACTTACTCCACTGGATAATCCATGACTGTATGATCTGCAACCAAGTCCCTCTTGGTGGAATGAATCTGCTTATTGTGATTTTCACCAAAACAAAGGTCATAAAATGACTACTTGTCTTGAATTGTGGCATAAAATCCAGGATCTCATCGACGGTGAGGTTATTGTTGTGGGAGGTCACAACAAGAACTTAGATCACCAAGCTTTCAAAGACCCAATTCCTCCTCAAGGGAAAGGTGAGTCATCTAAAGGCAAAAATACTGATGCCAAGGTCAACTATACATACACCAATAACGACAATGTCATTAATATGGTTGAGCATGTTGATACTAAATACTATAACATTGTTATTCTCAAGGGAAGGGAAAATACTCCCAAGCCCAAAAATCCTTTCATCTTGCGAGGGTCTACGCTTCAGGTCTCCAAACAAGAACAGTATAAGGTTAGTGCGAACACTGTTACTCGATCTCGTGCTAAGATCATTCTCAAAGTCCCTGAGCCTTCTACATCTACACTAACACAACCTGTAGACAAAACTACTATTAGCTCTACCAACAAGAATCCAAAATTGGGTTCCTCATCTAAAACTACTAATTATAGCATTCTAGAGCAATTACAACGTACTAATGCTTGGATCACCATCTTCGAGCTGCTGAAAATATCCCCTGCTCATAGGGAGATCCTTGATAAATCCCTCACAGAGGCAAATGTCCCAAAAGATCTTGATCTCGACCAGTTTCAATCCATGGTAGGTCACCTGACCTCCTCCCATTACTTGTATTTCTCTGAGGAAGATGACCATTCTTTGAGTCACCTACATAATAACCCCTTGCACATTGAAGTCGTGATTGGTCCAAAGCGCATTCGTTGTGTTCTCATATATAATGGCATTGGCCTCAACATTTGCTCTGCCAGCTTCCTTATTGAGTTAGGCTATGGTGAAGATTGCATAGATGCCCGCAAAAATATTACTATTAAGGCCTATGATGAAGAAGAATGAAAATCTAAGGGGCTAGTTGTGTTTCTAATCACAGTTGGCCCTGTTGAAAGAGATGTTATCTATCAAGTGCTTGACATTCCTTTAGCATACAATATTCTGTTGGGAAGGACATGGATCCATGAAATGCAGGCTGTCCCTTCAACATACCATCAGTGCATTAAATTCCCATTCCAAGGATTTGAAGTGACTATACCTACTAATACATGCTATGATTGCAACACACTCACAAAATCTGCTGACATCTTTGTGCCTACCAACAGAGAGTCTATTGAGCTCCTTGAGAGTAAACTAAAGGAAATGGAAAATGGTCTAACACTCAAGGAAACTGACATGGGAGGATATCAGATTGAACTTGTGTTGTATGTTACATCTCTTCCTTTGTCTCCACGTTCTTTTGGGAGACCTTCTAAGAGCACTAAATCTTTTATAGTTCCTCCTCCAACAAAATATGGTGGTACCTCTGTATAGGCCACAGTACTATTAGAAGAAGCTAAAAATAGGGCTATCAAAGCCTGGATCTATAAAGGAGAGGACACTTCTGAACAAACCACTCCACCTTATGACATAAATGCTGAACAGTATGGCAAAGGTCTAACTATTATGCAACGCTTTGGGTACAAAGGAAATGGTCCTATAGGTGCGAATCATAAAGTATTGATTACACCACTTGAAGCTATTGGTCACTGAACATGTGACTCTACAGGTATAGGCTTCAAGAAGCTCACATTTCAATTGGGAATAAACCAATTTGTACCTCACACAGATCAACAACCAACACCTGAAGAGACATATAAAACTGAAGAGTCTGATAATAGCTCAGAGGAAGACTACTTCCCTTGTCCCATTCCTCCAGATCTGGCAGCATTCTTTGTTGACCTAGATAACTTTATACCGCGTGTCAGTACAGTCGTTACTGACAATGATTCTGATTAAACCACTCCACTTTCTCCACTAAACTACGAGCGGTGGAAAGAAATGCACACTATCAATTCAAGACATCAAGATGATTTGTACATACCACCACACTTCCAAGAGTAGTTTGAACAGGAATCCCAACCACTCCTCACTAAATAAGAAGCAAATGATGCTACAAGCATTGATGAAGAACCTATGTCAAAAGGTTCTTATCTCACCATAGCCGAAGTTTTAGGTAGAACTCACCCAAACTGGGGACAGGGGGTTGATTTCACTCATGTTCTTGATTTGATGCCTAATGATGAAATAGACTCCCATGAATATGAGTTTGATAGCTTTTCATATGCCACCTCTAACAGAGATATAGATACAATTCACACGCATGAAAACCTTCTCGACATAGGTGAAGGGTCTAGTGTAAGGTTAAACAAGTCTGACTTCATAGATGTTAATGTTTCATCTACTACAGTCACTAGGAATCAAAGGAATTTGACTACACCTTTGGATGAGATCGTTCTAGTTCTCGACTTTCTCGTCCATGTTTTTGATGATTATATCATGAACGCACTTGAACCCGTCACTTCTCTTTCACTTTGTCATCCCGAGCTTATAGACTGGAACTCTCCCTCCCCATCGAATAAAGTCCTTATGTTTCAGAATGATTTCACTCTTGTCTGTTACCTCAACATTGTCAAACCTATAACGTCCTCCAACAACAAAGAGAATGTCTTTGATGATGGATTTTGTCCTCACTAATCCTTGAAGAAGAAATCTCCAATATCTCATCAGAGCAACTGACTATGCAGAATGAATCTCTAACATTGTTCTAGTATCAAAACATGACAAATCTATTCGAGTATGCACAGACTTCAGAGATTTGAATAAGGCATGTCCTAAGGATGACTTTCCATTGCCCAATATTAATATGATTGTAGATATGATAGCAGGATACAAAATGTACTCACTAATGGATGGTTTCTCTGGCTACAACCAGATAAAAATCGCGCTAGAGGACCAAGAGAAAACTGCTTTTACATGTGCATGGGGCACTTTCTGTTGGAATGTCATGCCCTTTGGACTCAAAAAAATTGGTGCTACATATCAAAGAGCTATCACCACTATATTTCATGACATGATGCATAAAACAATGGAAGATTATGTTGATAACACTTTAGCTAAGAGCACGCAATGAGAGAAACATCTTGAGGATCTAGGTCCTATACTAGATCACATGGAATAGTTCAGTCTTAGGTTCAACCCTAAGAAATGCACATTCGGTGTAACCTCTGGAAAATTGCTTGGTTATATTATCTCTGCAAAAGGCATCAAGGTGGATCCTACGAAATTTCAAGCTTCATGGAAATGCCGCCACCAAAGAATATCAGAAAAATGAGAGGACTTCAAGGTCGGTTACAGTCTATCTGGCGCTTCATCTCACAACTGGCGGACAAGTCCCAACCATTCACCAAGACTTTACACAAGGGAGTGACTTACCAATGGAACAAGGAATGTGATGAAGGGTTCACACAAATCAAACAGTATCTTGCAAACCCGCCAATATTGATGCCTCCTATTCATGGGAAGCCGCTTATACTTTACATCTCTGCTACAGATACATCATTGGGAATCCTATTGGCTCAAGAAGATCATAACAACAAAGAAAGGGCTATCTACTACATTAGTAGAACTCTGGTCTCATATGAAACAAACTATTCTACTATAGAGAAGGCTTGCCTTGCAGTGGTATTTTCTTCACAAAAACTACGGCACTGCATGCTATCTCATACTACACGCCTTATTGCTAAAATTGATCCTCTGAAATATTTTCTTAGTAAAGCTACCCTCACATGTAGACTAGCTAAATGGGTCATGCTTCTGAGTGAATTTGATATTGAGTATGTAGAAAGAAAATCCATCAAGGGGCAAGCAATTGCAGATTAGTTGGCAGAAGCACCTCTGGTAGATCATCAACCATTGAACATTGAATTTCCAGATGAGTCCATATTACTTCTCACACATCACTCTTGGACTATGTTCTTTGATGGTTCATTTACCCAACAGGGGTCAGGTGTTGGGATACTGTTTTTTACACCTCAAAGGTACTCTTTACCAAAAGCATATAAGATGTTGTTTCCTTGTACAAATAACATTGCTGAGTACGAAGCCTTGATCAATGGTATGAAGATCGCCCTTGAATGGTGAGTGGATGAGCTTAATGTCCTTGGAGATTCACAGTTAGTCGTCAATCAAGTAAATGATATCTATCAGACAAAAGATGACAAGTTGGTGCCTTATAAATGGTTGGTTGATGACCTCAGAAATTATTTCATTCACATTACATTTCAACAGGTTCCAAGGGCAGATAATAAAGTGGCAGATGCAATGGCTACTCTTGCTTCCATGTTACAGATGCCAGAAAATGATTTCTGACATGAATTCCTAGTGGAGAGGTTACGCTACCCAACCTATGATTCCCCTGATTCCCAGATGATCTGTTCTGTCATGGGACATGACTCATTCCGCTACCACCATATTTATTCCTACCTTCATGACCAGATTGTTCCGAACACTTACACCTGAAATGAGAAACGTCACTTAATCTGCAATGCTTCATGGTTTTTCATCATAGCTAACGACTTCTATAGGTGTGGTCTAGAAGGTTCCCTCCTTAGGTGTTTAGAACCCGATGAGTCCAAATGTGCATTAGTAGAGGTGCATGAAGGCATCTGTGGTTCTCACTCTAACGGCTTGACACTGGCCCGTAAACTTATTAGAGCTGGTTACTATTGGCCAAATATGGAAAAATAAGCTACACAGTTTGCTAAGTCTTGTAATACATGGTAATCTAATTCATGCTCCAGCCAAGGACCTTACTCCCTTCATTACTTTCTAGCCATTTCAACAATGGGCCTTTGACTTGGTGGGTTACATTTATCCCTCATCCTCAAATGGACATAAGTTCATCATCACAGCTAGAGACTATTTCACCAAGTGGGTGGAGGTAGTCCCTCTCACCGTTGCTAATGGAAAATCAGTAGCTATGTTCATTCTCAACTACATCATCTGCAGGTATGGTGTACCCTCAATAATAATCACTGATAATGGGGGACAATTCAAAAATAAGGATTTGGCAGAGCTATGCTCTAAGTTTAAAATTACTCAACATTGGTCTTCCATCTATTATCCTCAGGGTAATGGATAGGTGGAAGCATCAAACAAGACAATCCTCAAAATCCTGCATCGCACGGTGCACAAATCTGGACAAGATTGGCATCTCTAGATCAATCTAGCTCTCTGGGCATACATGAAAAGAATAAGAACACCAACAGGGGCTACGCCCTATGCTTTGGTTTATGGAGAAGATTTTTTTCTACCATTTGAGGTTGAGATTCCTTCTCTATGAGTCTCTCTGAAAGGCCTCATTAATGATGATGATAATAGAATATCTCAGCTACAAGAGCTAGAATTACTTGATGAACGTCGGCAAGTAGCGTTTGATCACCTTAGAGAATATCAGAAAAGGATGTCCAAGAGCTATAACAAGAAATTTTTCCCAAGGGACTTCCAAGTGGGTGACCTCGTTCTAAGGGAGAACCCTAAAAATCAACAACATCAGATCTAGAAAGGAAAATTTGAACCAAATTGGCTTGGTCTGTATGTTGTCACTGTAGTGTTTAGGTCTGGCACTTATCAAATTTCTACTACTGAGGGAGAACAAATCAAAGACCCCATCAACGATCTTCATCTGAAATGGTTCTACAGCTAAGACATCTTCAGTATGCTCATGTATATAGTAAAATCTCTAAAAATTCTAAAAATCTGAAAAAATCATAAAAAAATAATTGTCTTAGTGAAAACCTAGCAATAGGCGCTTTGATGTATCTCCAAAAAATCATATATTCCAAAAATACAAAAGAAAATTAAAAATTTGAAAAATACAAAAAAAAAAGAATAATAGAAAAAGTGCCATTGATGAAAACCTGGCAAACAGGCGTCATGGTAGCAAAAAAAAGAATTTTGCCAAGAAGGTGAAAACCTAGTAAACAAGCGCCTCTTGTTCCACATTTCTATATCTATCGCAGAACCACTTGGATTTATGCCTTTTCTTTCCTACTTTGATGCTTTCCTGCTTTCCTACTTGCATTTGCTTTCCGCATGCTTTCAATTACCCGTCAAGACACCAACTTACATGGATTGAAACTGGTCATACTCTCAGGGAAACCCTCCTGGTCTAGGGGGCAGTGTCCCATTACCTTTTGGGATCTACTTCACGACAGTCACCAATGGTTCTCATTGTGTCTGCCTACTATCGCTTAGCTTATACTGAGTTCTATCTCCTTGATAATCTTCCTAACATCAGTCACCGGTGGTTCTCACAGTGTCTGCCTACTGATGTCTAGCTAGTCCTACGATCTCTTCACTTGAGAATTTCTCTCGCGTTAGTCACCAGTGGTTCTCACTGCATCTACCTACTATCATTGTACTATTGATATTTCTCATATCTGTTACAGTTGGAGTCATACTCACACACTCTATATATCGATACTCGGTCTTGACAATTCTTTGCTTTAGCTTGTACATAGCTTTCGGTCACTTTCGTGACACTTTGGTTCCTTTGTGAAACCTACTGAATTGACATTGATTCAATGCCATACGCCTGGGGGAAACCAAATCTAGTTTGTCCTCGCAACATATGTCAATTCAGTCACTGCTACTAGGGGCATGAGTCTCCAAATTTGGTTTACACCTGAGTCAGTAATCTTGTCACTTCTCAAGGAAAACTCGCTACTGACACAAACTAGTATTTTTCAACACCACCATAAACAATATTTTTCAACACTATCTTTGGACACATCTGTGTTTTTCAACACACATCGGATATCTCAAATGTAAACATCTATTGATAACAATCAAACACAATGCACTCACAAGCACAATGATATTTTTCAATACCCTCTACACATACATATTCAAAAACTTTGAAACTGGCTGAGCTATGATTGAATCTTTCTTTGTATGTTGTCTATTCTCATGGATTTCATTGATATTTTCTTTTTCTACTACTTGTTGGTGTAGTCTCGATGATCTGGAAACGTCAAATAAATAGGGTGTTGTTGGAACTATATTGAGATGATGTACTGGGAGGGGAGGGGTGAATCAGTACCTCTAAAACTTTTCTTGGTTAGCCCATTAACCCTTAGTCATCAGTTTGTAATTTAACTTATCTAATTGTTCATCCTTCTTTATGCATATGTAATCATATAATACATTCTTTTTAGTATGTAACCATAACAGAAATATTCATGAAAATAGATAACAGATGACACAAGATATGATATCGCAAAAAACTCCTATTAAGGAAGTAAAAACTACGATGGGGATTGTTACCCACAAACTTCACTAACTGTAGATAAGAAGGGGTCGGTTAAGGCTTACAATTTGGTCACTTCTGATGACCTACCCTGTTAGGAGTATTACAGTAGAGACCAATTAAGATCTACTTCATTTGAAGCTTTACCAACACTGTTAAGTGTGTTGGTACTCCTAAATTTGGGAACAAATTTGGAGTGACCATGTTAAATTTTTCAGACAAGCAAAGTGAATATCCTTGAAATTTTGTGTAAGAAGACTCAGTTGGAGTGCTTGAAAAAGGTGCCCGGATGATTTTCACGAGATACAAATTTGGAAGAGGCTTTAATGCCTTTCATTTGATGTATGCAGAGGGTCCCAGCTCCTGAATTTCAGTTCTGAAGTGTTTATGGAGTAGTCATTTTGAGGGGGTCACCTAATTCTGCATCTTTGCTAAGTTGTCAATTTGTTGTCCGGAGCCTACTTTGCTTCTGAGTATCTTACACCCTGTTGAGTTTCATAGTTCGCCACTTTGGGAATGTTTAGCATGCATATCAGAGAGCTTATGTTTTAAACCTCAGTTCATTCCAAGTCCGTTTGATAAGTTTTCATACTTCCCAAAGTTGGTTGTTCATGAACTGTCTGCATCTTTGTCTTGCCTTGAAATCTGAATAGCCCAGTTT
>MU223460.1:362221-393568 GCA_018584345.1 Thuja plicata | reverse complement strand
ATGACCATCAAATTATGATTTAAAACAAAATAAAACTCTATAAATAGAATTACATTGCTTTATCTGTCGTGTAAAACTCAGATCCACAATTTGCGGGTTCTTGATCTGTCTGTCGGTTCTGATGGTCTATTTTCTTGGTCGTCGATGTTCCTTTCTTGAACTTGTTGTCGAGTATGCCTTTTCTATTTCTGTTGGGTTAGTTCTGAAAACTATGTCACCGGTGATGCTTGTGGTCGCTGGTGATGCTTGTCACTTTTATACTTAGCATTTTTCTCAAAATATTTGTTCCGTCGGGTATGCTTGCATTTCACCGGTACTGCTTGTGGTTTTTCGGTAATGCTTGTTGTCTGCCGATAATGCTTTCTTTCTATGTTTTTCAGTGAGTATACTAATGGCAAAATAATGTCATCAGGTGTATGTGATAGGAGCTCCGCACTAAGGTGGAACAACCTCACATCCCTCGATCTTGTTTATTTGCATGCCATGGTGAGGTCGGTACTATCTCCTTGACTGTTATTGCTCTGTTTGTTAATGCACAATTGCACTCATGGTTATCTTGGCTTTGAATTCCTTGATACCAGTTTACTCTTGCAATATCAACTGGAAATAATGTTTAGGTCATCCTAGCTTTTGTGCCCTGGTGCTTACGTTCGTTTCCTACATTTTATCTGATGAAAGTCATATTCATATTCTTATGGTCGTAGTGGCACCAGTAAGGATTGTATCGACTCTGATGTTCCAAAAAAAATACTCAATGATGATGATTATATGATGGGTCTCACAACCATGTCCTAGGTCTTGCATCTAGCATAAAATTGCATTTTCATCCTAGACTTGCATTATGGCAACAATTCGATGTTCACTTCATTGCATTCTCCTGCATTTTTTACATTGCGGAGTTCTTCTTCAGCCTCCTAGCTTCATCACGACTACCTAAGTGTTTGATCCTTGCTCTCACTCTTCAAAAGTGGCTATATCGACTGATCTAAATCCATTTTTGTGATCGAAATTGAAATCTGACGCTCCTATATAGCTCAAAATCACATTTTAAAATTATTGGGACCGACGCGATCGGACACTTGTGCAGTCAAATTTCTAATATCGCTTTCTTGAAAAAATCTTATCCTATCATCATTTTCTCAAATCTTTGACTTTTTTCATCAAAAGTCAATTCTAGTCAACTCTGGTCAACCCTAGTCAAACTTGGTCACCTGGACCTCGACATCTCTCAAAATTGATTCTTCATCTTCCAGATTCTTCCATAATCTATTTGTAATCTGTTATGAGTTCTTCTTGATCTCTGATTCAACATCTATCTGTGATTTCTCACTCTCGATCATCATTATGACGTGTCATCTTTCCATTTCTCTCCCGAGGGGGCAAGATGATTACATCATTGAATCTATTCCAATCAATCTGATCTAGATTCAAAAGTCCTCATTGCTAGGGGCATCTCATCACTTGGGGCATGTTCATTTTTTCATACTTCATAGTCAAACTGCATACTCCATAATCAATAAAGGCATCTTTGTTCCTTACATCTTATCATCTATTAGGTATCAGGGCAATCTAACCTGGATCCCTAAGGATCAAGCTTCATTCTGGAGATGATTCTCGAAATCTCAATCTATTAAGTATCTGAGTAATCTAACTCAGATTCTTGAGGATCAAGCTCCGTTCTGGAGATGGTTCTCAAAAAACTCATCTATTAGGAATTGGGGCAATCCAACCCTGACTCCTGAAAATCAAGCTCCGTTCTGGAGATGATTCTAAAACTCGATCTAACCAGTGTCTGGTAAATCTAACCTAGATATTGGGGGACTAAGCTTCATTCTGGAGATAGTCCTAAAAATATCTATTGACTATCTTTTGGGACAGTGTCGGGGCAATATAACCCTAAATCCTGAAGGTTGAGCCTCGTTCTGGGGATAGTCTTGTGAAACATATCATTTTGACCAGTGTCTGGGAAATCTAACCTAGATATTAGGGGACTAAGCTTCATTTTGGAGATAGTCCTAAAAATCTATATTGACTATCTTTTGGGACAGGTATCGGGGCAATCTAACCCTGGCTTATGAAGGTTGAGCCTTGTTCTGGGGACAGTCTTGTGAAAGATATCAATCTGACCAGTGTCTGGGCAATCTAACCTAGATATTGGGGGTCTAAGCTTCATTCTGGAGATAGTTCTGAAAACCTCTATTGACTATCTTTTTTTGGGACAGGTATCGGGGCAATCTAACCCTGACTCCTGAAGTTTGAGCCTCATTATGGGGATAGTCTTTGAAAGATGTCGATCTATTAGGTATTAGGGCATTCTAACCTGGATCCCTGAGGATCAAGCTTCATTCTGGAGATGATTCTCAAAATTGCATCTATTAGGTATTAGGGCAATCTAACCCAAATCCCTAAGGATCAAGCTTCGTTCTGGAGATGACCCTCAAAAACTCTATTTGACCGACATCTTGGCAATCTAACCTAGACTTCGGAGAGTTAAGCTTTGTTCTAGAGATGACTCTGAAATCTTCATCAATTGATCTTTGCATCATCTATTTTTGAAATCTATTCTTCTGTGCTTAAGGCATCAGACTATTCTTTGAATCAATGCATTGCTCGCACATCAATTCAAAGAGGGGCAAAATGTAACCCCCCAAAATTGGCATCTTGCAACCCTAACCAATTTTGTTGCATTTGTCATTCTTCTAAATCATCAAAGTCTTATTGTACTAGGCAATTCTGAGTTCTGACTGACTCTACTTGACCTAAGTATCAAATGCAGAAAATCCTAAACCTGCATTAATCATATATTATATTTAATTCCTAAATATCTATTGGCTAAACAAACCCTATGATTGAACTAATTTAATTATAAAGTCCTAGCACTTTAATTAAATTAAATTCACCCCTTTTAGCTAAAACACATAAAAAAGAATTAAATAATATTTAATTATTAAATAAATATCTTCATTTCAAAAATTGAATTTAATTATTCAAATAATTAAGAAAAAACACATTTATGAGGTCATACTTTATTTATTTAATTAAATATTCTCTCAAAAATCTTCTCTTCAGTTCAGAAATAGAAGTTTTGAATTAACTATGCTTTAGAAAGAAAGAAAAACAGTTAAAGCAAAGAGAAAACAATTTATTGTTTTCTTTTAAAGAAAGCTTTCTTTTTTGAAATGGATTTTCTATCTATTTTATTTCAAAAAGGAAACTTTCTATTCTGAGCAGGCTCTCAATCTATAAAAGAGCTCCCATTCCTCATTCAAAACCCCTGGAGAAAATATGCATTGTTAGAATACTGAATTGTTGCTACATTTTATCATCTCATTTCTAGTTAAAAACTTTCATTTGCAATAGAATAATTTTAATTTCTTAGAATAACTGCATTGAAATCATGTCTTAGATTAATCTTGCATCTTTCAATTCTTAGAATAATCTTGCATTTGCATTGGATTCATGGAGAAAAATCCTTCATTTTATTTCAAAAATGAAACTTTCTATTCTGAGCAGGCTCTCAATCTATAAAAGAGCTCCCATTCCTCATTCAAAACGCCTGGAGAAAATATGCATTGTTAAAATACTGAATTGTTGCTACATTTTATCATCTCATTTCTAGTTAAAATCTTTCATTTGCAATAGAATAATTTCAATTTCTTAGAATAATTGCATTGAAATCATGTCTTAGATTAATCTTTCATCTTTCAATTCTTAGAATAATCTTGCATTTGCATTGCATTCATGGAGAAAAATCCTTCATTCTTAGATCGGTCTATAGTTGTGAGACTCTCGTTCTAAGAGCTATTTCGAAACCCCATCTAGATAGAAGGCAAAAAGTCAAATCATATAGGCATGCAGGATGAATAAATCATATTCACTTATGTATGTGGTTGATGAACAAGGACTATATTGAAGTGTATGGTTGAATAACAAGGGCAATTTTACCACATACAAGAATGTTTTATTTTATGTTCTGTCACTTCTTGGCTGATTTTCTATGTAAGATTGTATTGACACTTCTACTCAGCACGTTCCTCAATTACCTTGGCTGCATATACATTATGTGATGTGATGGCATCGGTGAGAACATCTAATTGATCAAGTATATGTGCATTTTGATCAATTTTGGTGTTGGGTACAATCTGTAATGGTATTTCTTTGGTTGTATCCAGGACTTGGGAGTTCTTGTGCTCCTTGATCTTTTCATGTATTGCATTTCTTTTACATAGCTCTCCATACTTTTTAAATGACTCTTGATCCAATGTTCTAAGATCACAATCTGCTATGTCAATTATCTCATCTATTGTGACTGGATCTTTCTTCTTCGTCTTCTTCTTCTTCTTCTTCTTCTTCTTCTTCTTCTTTGTAACACTGCTAGAAGCAGGTGTATGTAGAACTATAGCTAGTTCATGCTCTTTGTCTTGCTTTGGTGATTGTGTGGGAGGTGTGGTACCTTTTTTGTGTTGCTCGATATTGACCTGTTGGTCGGTAGTGGACGTCTCCACATCAACCTTATTTGTATCTGCAACCTTTTCACCTTTAGTGTTCTTGTTAGTGGCATCACTTGTTTTCTCCTCTCCACTTGCATCATTCTTCTCTTCAGTTGTATCTATTTTCTTCCCTTATTCATCACCTATGTCTATTGGATTGTTTGCATCAGGTTCAGGTGTCTTTTCCTTTGCTTCCGTGATGATATTGATAGCTTGTATCAATAAAGGCATTTGACCTGGTATATTTACCTATGCAACATCCATTGTATCTATTTGCTTTTCCTTTTATTTCTCGGTGGCATCAGTTACATCTTCACCTTTCTTGGGCTCATCATCAGAATCAATAAGTGTTAAATCTTTGATTGTGACTTCTACTGCATTCCCTAATGATTGCAAAGTCTAAGGTACATCATCCATGTCCTTGCTTGCTTATGTTGTCAACTCAACTGGATTGATGTCCTCAGTTTCATTTATGAAGATGTTCTCTGTGCTCGGTGTGGCATCTTTCTCTTCATTTTGAGGGGTCTCAGTAAGAGTTAGTGCCTTCTCGAGGCTTGTATTCTCCTTAGGTGGATTGAATATTTCATTCCAAGTTTCATCGCTTTCTTTATCAAGCTCTATTAATCTGCCCTCTAGTACTTTGTAAGCTCTCATCTTAGCTGAAAATTTCTTTGAATAATTCTTCATCATTTCATCAATTTCTTCAACTTTTGACTTAGGTGGCATAATTGTGTCTAGGGATCTTTCCCTTATCTATTTTTTTGTATGCAGTGCATAAGTCCACCTTGCCGATATTCTGTCATTTAGTTCTTGTGGCATTTTCTTATTGAATTGTACTAGTACATACTTGTAAGCAATCATTGCCTTAACTATGGCTTCTTCGATCTTGGTTTGATCTCCCGGAGATAAGGTTAGCCATTGCCTTATCTTTTGGTGTGATATGCTTCCTGTCTTGATGATTGAAGTTGCAACTTCATCAATTGTGTGAGGAACTTTGAGCTTTTATGTTTGAGCTCCTTGTTCTTTCTCATCCTGCTCAGTATCTTCCTTATCTTCTTTTCCTCAGATGTATTTTCTTCTTTTCCTTGCTGCTTGTTTCTTGGTTTGAGGCTTTCTCTTGTAATTCCTCACTGTGCCTTTCTTTACCGGTGGTGAGTTTGCATCTTTCGAAGTCTGACTCCTAGTTCTTGATGCAACAGTAGTTCTTGGTTTCTTTGTTTTCTTTTTCTTTTTCCTGCATTCAAGAGATGCGTGCCCATGCATTTTGCAAGTAGAACAATATTTTTCCATGTAGGATTCCTCTTTGTTTGTTTCATCTTAGATCTGCATTCATGTGCTTTGTGTCCATTCTTGTTACAATTATAACATTTACCTATGAATGTAGATGTGGATTTAGGAATACCTTTAGCTTTGCTCCTACAAACATTTGATGTGTGGCCTAATTTTCCATAGTGATTGCATGAATTCTTCCTTGGTCTTGGATTTGTGTAGACATCTTTGTGATGATATTGGTTTTATGATTCTCCATGCTCGGTATACCCTAGACCGGTATTGTTGTTGAGTCTTCTTTGTCCATTCAGAAAATCATCCATTCTCTTTGTACTTTCTTCAGCTTTCTTGATCATGTCATTATGTTGTTGTTGAATCCTTACTTCATGCTTTAGTTTCTCATTTTCTTCTCTTAGTTCACCAATAGATTCCAATTTCCCATTGAGTTCTATGTTCACTCGGTTTGCCTCATGACTCATAAGAACTATTTGATTGGTGATCTCATGATGAGGTTCAGTTAGTCTTTGTATTTCGGTTTCTCTCTCTTGTAACTTCTTAGTGATCTTTCTCCTATCATCAATAGCTAATGTTCTTTCTTGTTCAGCTTGTCTAGCATTATTCATAACATCAATCATCCTTACCATATGTGTCTCTTGACCAATTTGTAGTACCTTTACTTTTTCAATCAGACATTGATTGATTTCATTCATACTTGCAATGCTTTCTTCATATGTGTCTGATGTATTGCTAGATGTAGATCTTTATGACTCAAACAAATCAGGTATCTCTTCTTCACGATAGTCTATTTCAGTGCAGGGAGATGCCATTAATTTTATTTCATCCAGTATCTCTCTCATCTTGATTCTTGCTTCTTTGTATTACTCATAGAAGATATGTATCTGCAACTTCTGATTCTCAATATTCTTATCAAGCTTATACCTTTCTATTGTATGATCTTTTTTCTCAAGTGATTTAAACTTTTCCAAATAAGAGATCTAGCTCTGATACCAATTCTTGGAATAATGGAATGGTGTTTACTGAGAGGGGAGGGGTGATTCAGTACCCTTAAAACTTTTTATCAATTAACCCTTAATACTCTGTTCTTGCATTACCGACGATATTTATTTTCTACCTTATGCATGTAATATAAAATCATAAACTTAATTTCATGTAAACATTCATAGAAACATTCATGAAATGTAAGTACACATGAAACAAGAATTGCTAACACAAGGTAAAGAGATTTAAGATGATACAATGGTAAGGTAATTAAAGGCACATCATGTCGAAGGCACACCATTATCTACATCCAAAGGTTAGGCACAACATCATGTCATGTTGAAGGCACACCATTATCTACATCTGAAGGTGTAGGCACAACATCGTGTCATTTTGAAGGCACACCATTAACATCTCAAGTTGGTGAGGTTCCATCTTTCACATCTCAATTTGAAGGCACATCATCTTCGGTTGAAGGTACACAATTGACACATAATGTTGTTGATGTTCGTAATGTTGAGGCCACTCAACAATTGAAAAAACCTCCTAGAATTGATTATAGAAAGCCAAAATATTTGATTGATATTGATACTAACATTTTGCAACAAATGCCTGACAAGATTCCCAAGCATACTTGTCAAAGATATGCAATTGTATTTGGATATTATTTTTTAAGAATTTAAATATGACATGAAGATGTCAACTATTTGTTCAAATGATGAGAAATCTAAAATTTAGGCCCATCATGAAGATTCTTGGGCTAAGAACGATGGATGAGTCAAGCGAAAAATCTATTGTAAAGAATCTAATGACTGCATATGAAAGTGTGGGTTCTACATCACGCACAAAAGATAGTAATGTCACATGACGTGTACTTATATCAACAATAGTAAGCACTCAAATGAAGAAATCTCGACTCATTAGAAAGACATAAAAAGCATTGAAAATAAGTAGAAAGTCTCTAATGAGAGATGTGGGAAGGCGTCAAAGAGTGGAAGATCCAAATAACAATGAGTTATGGGCATTTTCTGGTAGACTACCGCGGAAGGATAAATCAATTGCTGAAACTTTAAAATATGTGATTGAATAATTTTGGAAGAATAATACATGAGTATCTCCCAATCAATGAGATTTTGTAAGAAGGAGGATTGGTAGTCGAATCCACATTCCACATCCGAAACATTTTTTGGATTCAACCCATACATAATTCTTTGCAAAATTTATACATACGTATCCTCAATTTAAAATTAGTCAAAGATATTTTAAAATGGCTAAACCTTTTTATGTGAAGATAAATCACACACACACAAGTTGTTTTTGTAGATACATATTGAATTTTCTAACCATTATGATGTTTATAAGCATATATGTGTAGATTTGCATTCTAACAATGTTTTGCAGGATTGTAACATAAACGACCCACCTACATCTTCAAGGGAATTAATTACTATAATTTTATGTGAAAGAGCGGATGGTCAGCAATTTTAGAAGCTCACATGATTGAATGGTACATGCATAGATTGTGGTGGTTTGCAACATTTGCCAATTTTTCAACATATGGAGAGTACACATGCAATTGGGAATGAAAAAGTGGATTTTGGAAAATATAAGATAGTCGCATATGCTCTAAAAGATGGAAAGGAGGCTAAAAGATGTGATTTAGTAATTGAAAAGATTCCAGTGTATCAGTTCATGGATATTTTCGTGATAAGATTGTGTATGAGTATGCAAGGCATACACATAGAGTCCGATGGTTGGATATGCAATTCAAGTTGTGCAAGGACACATTCCCACTTGATACCATTGTTTTAGTTGTCGACTTTGCAGAGAACTACACTCTACAACCACAAAAGGAGGTGCAAGCAAAGTATTATAGCTCTCAACAAGTTGCTATATTTGTTCATATAGCAATTATGCATTCACCTGACAGTACAGAGGAGAACATGAAGATATTGAGGGAGTATCATTTTTACATCAACGATGAACATTCACATTCTACAGAGTGTGTACACGGTTGCTTTCATCTATTTTATGATGATTTGAGTAATAGGAGGATATCATATCATCGACACATCATATGGTCAGACAATTGTGCATTGCAATTAAAGAATTCTCAGATGTTTTATTAGTTGAGAAGGATGCATACGAACATTGGTATTCAATATATGTGAAATTTTACAGAGGCCTGTCATGGAAAAGGAGAGCATGATGGTGTAGGTGCATGTATAAAAAGGGCCTTAGCACATGAAGAATTAAAGTACAAAGAACAAGCAACAATGTCAGATGCGAGATGTATTATCTAGTGGTGTAATGCTACAATGGGTCCAAGTAATGAAGGTGAGTCTAATGTTCAAGAACATTGCACCATATGAGGATTGTTGTACATTAATAGGATCAAGTGAGGTACACTCTTTTAGAAGCTCTAATGCAGGTTCATGTATCATCCACACACGACATATGGCATGCTTTTGTTCATCATGCACAGATGAAGATTGCTATGGGTGTGAGTCAAAGGAATGCGTCGACGAATGGTCTATGCAAATTTTGAGCCCGCTTGACTCCTATCGTCCCCCAGCAGCATTGCAACTGGCACAAATGGAATCATCCATTAACTTTGACCATTTGTCTGATCTAGTGAAACCGGGTAAATTGTCAACTCACAAATAGTCTCAAATTTAGTACTTTATCGTAAGTATTCATTAAATTAATCTCCTCATTATGCTTCTATCATTGCAAACCATGTTTTTGTTGTTATTTCACCTTAAGACAATGACGAAGGGAAAAATTATTATTTGTGTTATTATGTTGAGGCCAAAAATAAATTGGATCACTCGGTTACAGATGATGAAGGATTAGAATACCCTACATAAGCACTTGTTGTAACTAGTACATGGCTTAGATGGTATTGTATGAAGAACCCTAGGTTGTGGTCGTTTGAGGATTGGGAGACACACATGAAGATTCTTCATTATTCTAACCTTGTCGTTGCATCAAATGTCCATTTGACCAAATATGGAGGAAAACCACACAATAAAACTCTTTGGAAGGTTCCCGAGTCAGACCATGAGGCAATACTTGAGACAATAAAGGGTAGGGAAGATCCGGTTCGTTCATTGGACTAAAAGTGAATCCAAAATGTTGTAATGTCGAATCTAGTTGAATGCATGTGCATATAACATGTATATTTTTAAAGGAATTAATTCCCTTGAATCCACATTGGGTGGACTGTAAATTACTTATGCATTACCCCGTATGTATAACGGGAAGTTTGTAAGATTTAATAACAAATTTTCTCTTCTATTTTTTGGGGCAATACTAGACGTTTTCTCTTCTCAGCTCTTTCCTCCCGGTGATCCTAATGAGCTGAGTTGTAAACATATTTTTCATCATTAATTAAAAAAATATGTTCACGAAACAAATTCTAGAAATATGTTAAGCTTATTGTCATTTTTCATGCTATCACATTCATTGTATATATGTATTTACAAAAAAATAATTTAAACTATACCTTTCTTTTTCTTTTAATGGTATGAATAAAAGCTCATCTGAGAATAGAGGTGTGGTGAACCTAAAATTTCATTTAAACTAATTATTCTGGTTGAACACTAGGAATGACCCTGTTACGGTCACGAAGTGGCTCGAACGTTGTCGATCGCTATAGAGCCAAGTGTCCCTCAAGGTGCACCAGGCAACAAAATTTTTTATCTTCAGAAGTCTGTTTCTCGAAGCTCACGAGGGGTATTGACGAGTTGTTAGGTGCTACAGGACCATGTCATAGAGGCATGCGATAACCTATCTCAAATTTTGGAGATTCACTTTCATTTTCATTTGCCGACCCAATCTTGGTTGATGTAAAAACTTACAATGTTGCATAGTTGAAAGTTGAGACATTGCATATCTTGAAAACCGCTCGTCCTGGCATTGAACCATCTCCGCCAATAGCTCCATAATGTCAGGTCAACTCTAGGAATGACATTTTCATGGAGGCGAAATGGCTTGAACATTGCCGACTGTTGTGGAGCCAAGTGTCCCTCAAGGTGCACTAGGCAACAAAATTGCTGATATTTAGGAGTCTCTTTATCAGAGCTCGCGAGGGGTACTGACAAGACGTCAAATGCTATAGGACCGTATCATGGAGACCTGCAATAACCTATCTCAGATTTTGGATATTTTCTTCCATTTTCATTTACCGACCCAATCTCGGTTGATGCAAAAATTTGCAATGTTGTACAGTTGAAAGCTGAGACATTGCATATCTTGAAAACCCCTTGTCCTGGCATCAAACCCTCTCTTCCAATAGCTCTGAAATGCCAAGTTAATTCTAGGAATGACCCTATCACGGAGGTGAAGTGTCTCGAACATTGTCGACCTCTATGGAGCCAAGCGTCCCTCAAGGTGCACCAGGCAACCAAATTTCTGATCTTCAGGAGTTTGTTTCTTGGAGCTCGCAAGGAGTATTGACAAGTCATTAGGTTCTACAGGACCATGTCATAGAGGCCTGCGATAAGCTATCTCAAATTTTGGATATTCACTTTCGTTTTCATTTTCTGACCCAATCTCAGTTCATGCAAAAAATTGCAATGTTGCGTAGTTGAAAGCTGAAACATTGCATATCTTGAAAACCGCTCATTGTGGCATCAAATCATCTCCATAAATAGATCTAGAATGTCAGTTGAATTCTAGGAATGACCCTTTCATAGAGACGAAGTGGCTCAAACGTTGTCGACCGCTATCGAGCCAAGTGTCCCTCAAGGTGCACCAGGCAATAAAATTGACGATCTTCAGGAGTCATTTTCTCAAAGCTTGTGAGGGGTATCGATAAGTCATTAGGTGCTATAGGACTGTGTCACAAAGGCCTGCGATAACCTATCTCAAATTTTGGATATTCTCTTTTGTTTTCATTTTCTGACCCAATCTCGGTTGATGCAAAAACTTGCAATGTTGCGCAGTTGAAAGCTGAAACATTGCATATCTTGAAAACTGCTCATCGTGGCATCAAATCATCTCTACCAACAGATCCAGAATGATGAGTGAATGCTATGAAGGACCTATCATGGAGGCAAAGTGGCTTGAACATTGTCGACCGCTATGGAGCCAAGTGTCCCTCAAGGTGCACCAGGCAACAAAATTGTCGATATTTAGGAATTTGCTTCTCGGAGCTCACAAGGGGTATCGACAAGCCGTTAGGTGCTACAGGACCGTGTCACAAAGGCCTACGATAACCTATCTTGGATTTTGGAGATTCAATTCTATTTTCATTTTTTGACCCAATCTCAGTTGATGCAAAAACTTGCAATGTTGCGTAGTTGAAAGCTGAGACATTACATATCTTGAAAACCGCTCATCCTGGCATCAAACCATCTCCGCCAAAATCTCTAGAGTACAAGGTGAATTCTAGGAATGACCCTGTCATAGAGGCGAAGTGGCTCGAACGTTGTCGACCGCTATGGAGCCAAGTGTCCCTCAAGGTGCATAAGGCAACAAAATTGGTGATCTTCAGGAGTCCTTTTCTCGAAGCTCGTGTGGGGTATCGATGAGTCGTTAGGTGCTACAGGACCGTGTCACAGAGGTCTATGATAACTTATCTTGGATTTTGGATATTCTCTTTCATTTTAATTTGTCGACCCAATCTCGGTTGATGCAAAAACTTGCAATGTTCGCAGTTGAAAGCTGAAACATTGCATATCTTGAAAACTGCTCGTCCTGACATCAAATCGTCTCCGCTAACACCTTCAATTTGACATGTAAATGCTAGTAATAAACTTTTTATGCTTCACAACTCATTCGAACATTTGGGACCACAATGTATTGGTGCATCCCTTAACGTTATTGTAGTGCCCGAAATAGGTCCAGGTGGTCAAAATGCTCCAATAGGACTAAAATTGGATAGGATTGATATTTTTGATCTTATATGAACTATTATCACTTCATTAAGGTGTTGGAATGAAAATTACAAGTCTAAGTTTATGAAATAAAACATGCATATTCTCATTAAGTATGAATCATTCAATAACAATAGACATAGATACACGTGCAAGCATAAATATAAGGCATAAGCAATTTACAAAGAATAAGAGATCCACATAAACATAAAGTAGTCTACATCAATACACATGATATACTCGTAGAGCATGAAGAAAAATATATATGTCCAATAATGTCATAGATCAAATATGTCCAATAAAGTTAAATTGGCGTCATGAAAGCCAAATGGATATAGAACATGTCACTTATACAATATACAAAAAATATGTCAAGTAATGTCATATTGGCGTACAATGATTATCCCTAATCTAGTCATTTCCTGGAAGGGGAAGAAAACAATCTCGGGATGTCTTCGATCATCGCGTTGATGTAGATGTTGTACTCTTCCGAGTGCACTCACTAGTCCTCATGTCTAGACACTTCTGCAGCTCGAGCTGATAAAATAACAAGTATAAACATCAATAACTAATATACATCAGAATTTAATTATAGGATGACATAAAATAGAATATTTGCTTACCGCTACCAAATAGTCGCTATGTACATCCACCAAAGGGGTACGTTGACAATTTGGATTAATGAGTCCCTAAAACAACGATCAAAATAATATTTAAAATACATATATGAATATTGAATTAAAAATTTCAATACAAACTATTAAAATAATAATTCTAATTAAGTAATCTCTTTCATACCTCGGTCAGTGTGTCAGAAGAGTATTATGTAGCTATCAAGAATACCGATAATATTTTACAACCCAACTAATTAATAAATGATACCTTTGTGAAGGTGCCAGCGCATCCTTTAGTGTGCGGTGTCGATGTCGTAGCGCCAGCATTAAACTAGTGCACATGTATAGTAATTTATAAGACAACCATTAATATAAGAACAAACCATTGACTTGTTAATTATAATGCATTATTACATATATACATGTGGACTAAATGATGTCGTCACAAAGCCAAGTGAAGGAATCTGATCATTTCAAAGACAACTTTGACTTTGAATTTTGATCATAATTTGTCTACTAATTTAGTTATTTATTCATTTATTAATTAAATATAATCAAGTAAATCAAATTAACATGCAAATAAACATACCACAATGAAATGTGAATGATGCCCTTCATTGTCTAATGTCAACATCGATGGTCCAGCAGTGAACTAATGTACATGCACAATAAGTTATGAGACAAACATCCATATAATTATAGAATAATCAAATGTATACTTTAAAAAATGTTTCATTTGATACATACTTGTGGAGTTGATGGCGTAGTGTATAAAGGGTCTAGGGGATCATTGCCACTACAACCGACACTCTTTCCCTGAATTTTCATCATAAACAATAGATACTAATTTAATTAAATTCATTCATTTAAAAATGAAATATGATCAAATAAATTCAATGAACTTGCAAATATTTACCTGTGTATCAATGCCAAATGTAGGATTAATAAAATCATCAGTCATCAGTCCATCATCCTCTTCCTCTCTCTTGGTAGTACCAAATGTGCACAGGGATCCACAAGAATGAAAAAAATGACCCCTCGCAGACTGACCATGGTCACCCTCGACTAGAGGAGTGGCGCACTGAATGAGAGTTTATGTCAGAGCACTAATCGTGCCTAGTGTGCCCACCTCCACATGTTCCTTCACATTGGAAGGAATACTAACATGATCCACATGTGGCTTGTCACTGGGCAACCTAGGTGCATTAGGGTCATGACATGCCATAGGTCTATCAAATGATGACCCCCCACCTCTACCCTGAGACTCTATAAATTCAAAATAATTTGGCACCTCCTTCAGGACAAACTCACAATAGAGTTTCCTCAGGAAATAGATAGGAACCTCATGATTGTTACAGGGAGGAGAATCAAAAACCATCCACCATCTGTCTCAAAATTTTGTTTTTATATCTTCACTCAAGCACCAATGAATTGGGAACCTCCTTGTTGTAGTTTTAAGAGTTTCACTTTTCCCTAGCTTTTTAAAGAGTTTGCAAATGTCGTCTTTTGAGATTTCTTTATTTTTTATGCCCTCATGATAATTTATTTGCATAATACTATTTTTGTTCTTCTCTTTTGTCATGCCATACATTTAGTTTCCCACTAACTGAACCTACATGGGTCAAGATTAATTCTAATGATTTTGAAAGTGTTGCCCTTCTAGGATTTGTACCAATAGAATCTTTTAACCTCCTAATTAAAGAATATATTTTCGTTTTCCCTCTTTCTATTTGGTTAATCAAATTTTCATGTATTCCAGGAGGAGGTTTCTCGATTGGTGGAGGCGGTTGGGGTTGATTTTCTTGGTTATTTTCAACATCCATTTGTTCATGTGGAGAAGATGAAGGGTTTGGTTAATGGTTTTCTGTGGGGAGATCATTCCTTCCTGATAATTAAAATAAAATCTATTTTAAAAGTCTAATTAAACATAAAATTTAAGACAAGAAACTTTGACAATCAAATTTGATTGAAAACTAAAAATCAAACCTAAATTTTAATACAAATAAGATACATGGTTGTAGAATCACTTACCTCTTCTTCCGGTTCAACCTTGATGACGTCGTGGAGCCATTTTTGCTTCAATTTGATGGAGCAAAACCCACAATGAATCGCGTACGTACTGTTTTCTCTGATTTATTGGCTAGCCGCGAGTTTGGGCAAACAAAATGAGCCACTTTTGTGGCTGCCCTAAATTTATATAAAACCATATAGGGTGTGCGCGCTATAACACGCACGCCCTATGGTTTAAATTGCCCAAGCCTAAGGCTTGGGTTAGGCTTGGGCAATCCAAGCCATAGGGCGTGCGGGCTATAGGGCGTGCGCCATATAGCTCGCACGCCCTATGTTCGTATGGGGGACCAAAAAGGTATTTGGTACCTTTTGTGTCCCCCATCTTGGTGCATATACCCATTAGAAGAAAGATTAAAATTGTTTAATGATATTAAGAAAAGAAATGAAGAATTAGTGGAAAAAATGAAGAAATTAGAAGAGGAGAATTGTTTTTTGAAAGCAGAGAATGAATGTTTAAAGTCAAAACCATCAGTTCATGATGTTTCTTGTAGTACAGATGATTTGAATTTGACATTTAATAAATGTGATTTTGCTGAAGTTGTTTGTAAAATAGAGTGTGATGATGAACATATAAAGTGTAATGATAATGAAAAAGTTTTTTTTTTTTAAGCAAAAGTGGATATACCACTAATATATATTTATTAGATAAGGACTGGTTCAAGAGCTCTGCCGGGAAAGAACCAGTAAGAAAACCCAGCTTCATCACTTGATACAATGATATATAATACTAAATATTCCTATCTATTATAATGATGACATTGGTCATATTAAAACCTGGATTGTAACCACTAGTCATGATCAATAGCTTAATTCATTTACAATGATAAATAGTGGTTATTCAAAACTATTACCTCGGAGCACCTCAAAATTTATCATTTGAAAAAATACACTAACCATGCTCAACAGCTAAGTACATTACATTGGTAATTTTTGGTTAGGCAACATTCTACCCTTGCATATTACAAAACTTATTCGAAATGAAAAAGTTACAGCTAGTTGTTTTTATGACAATGTTGGGTTCAAAATCATGAAAAGAATGGGATACAAAGGTAAAGAATTGGGAAAGCATGAGCAAGGAATGGGAAATCCAATTGAGCAAACAATGAGGCCAAAATATGAGGGCCTTGGGTATGTCACAGGAAGAAGAAAGAATGATACATATACAAGTAAATCACTTCAAAGAATGCAAATTATGCAATGTTTAAATTGTAATAGAAAGGATCATATAAAGGATAAATGTTGGGACGCACATCCATGTGTTATTTATGGTTTGAAGAGTCATTGTGAAAAGACATGTTGGAATATAGAGCACAAGAAGGATTCTATGGCAGGATGCATGAAATTGGACTGTGGATGGAGCTATGGATCGAGTTGGCCAACTATTACAGGCATGATTAAGAATTTGTTCAAGTATAAAAGTTCGCATGTAAAAGTTGTTGGAAATCAAGAAAGGTTTTCAAAAGGCAATAAGCTTGAAGATGATAGTAATCATGGCAAGACAAGACTTCTACAAAAGGCAAGATTCTAGAAAGTTCCAGATTTGAAGAATTAAATAATTGACTACCGTAGCAGTTGGACAAAGACAAAAGCATCATCAGTTTGTTGAAGAATAAGAGAATGACATTTTGGCATCAGGCAAATGAAAGGATTTGGAATGGACATCATAAAGAAGACAGTAGGCAAGAGAAAAAGGAATTTGAATGCCCCAACATTCGTAGTTGAAATTAAGAGAGGAAAACCCCGATGTAGTATTGTAAATTTTGATGTAATTTGTGGTAGAAATTAAGGGGGAGTGTTGGCATGAATTAATTTCTACTAACAAACACCTTTGCATTGTCAAAGTAAGCATTTAATACAGAAACTTCCATCACCGTCCATTCTGCCAGAGTTGTCCGCTCAAGGTTTTCGACTGTTAGTTTCTAGATATTTCTTTACCGACATCTATGTCTTTCACATGGGAATTAATAGCATTGTATGAATCTGCAGAATTCTGGAATGTTCTCAAACCTCTATAAAATAGGAATTATGTAATGGTTTTCTATCAAGGTGGAACAATATAACATTTAGTGTATTATTTCCTTTTGTTAAATGTCTCTATGTTTCTTTGTGTTGATCCATGATCCATCCACCTCTATGACACCACCTTCTATAAATTTTGGAGCTTAAATTCCATTATGAACTTCATGGGACCATCTGCTTTAAAAATAATGTAAAAAATCTTAATACCTAGCACCCGGATTAAATTTTCTTTGTTAGGAAATCCCCTCCCATAAGAATCAATTTGAAGTCAATAAATTTGTTGTTTGAATTTGTTTAAACTACCCTAAATAAAACCTCAATCTAAGTCTATGTGAATTTGTCTTTTTGGCCAACCTTACCTTAAACATCATACATTAAAGAAAAAATTAAGCCTACAAAAAGTAAGTCAAATTTGACTATTTTACACTTTTGCCTAGGAATCAGTCATCATAGTATGTGATATTTACAACCAAGAGTGTCCTTTTTGAGCTTGAATTTTTGGTTTTGATTGTGTATGTTTTTAAGTATCAACATTTCGGATCACACTCCATGATCCATCATTATTTTTACATTTCCTTATTGCTCTCTGCTCACATCCTGATGATGGATCACAGAGTGTGATCCAAAACGTTGATGCTTAAAAACATACACAATCAAAACCAGAAATTCAAGCTCAAATTCAATGGATTGTGGAAATCTGATTTATTTAAGAGTGTCATTTTTTATTCTTTAGTCAAAGTCAATCTTTCTCATTTTTTAGTCAAAGTCAAACTGTCGGCTGGACCAGGCATCGTTTTTCATACCAAAAGACCAATGAAAAATCAACGCTTCAGTTTTATTCGTTTTCTGTGTCACAAAATTACAAACAATCTACAAAATGCAAATGTGGATGTAAATTGCCAATCCCCAAAAAAAAATATCTTTGCATTTCAACTCATCTCTGTATTGCAGATGCCGAGGGCGGCGAATATGTTATACAAATTGGGAATTTTGCAGATATTTCTCCTTTCCCTGGTTTTAGTGGCGCCATTAGCAGCAGCAGACCCACAGACAATGATTGTTGGGAGCGGAGCGAAGTGCGAGAAAACAAAGGGACCATACGGGGTCGGGATCACTTTTCAAACAATCAGGCAGAAGGTAGTTGATTCCTTAGCTGCAAATGCCCCTCTCACGGGCTTCAACCTTTCCCAATATGCTGATGAATCCGAGGGGGTCAAAATTTACGGTCTTGTCCAGTGCCGGGGAGACATGAATCCCTCCGACTGCAGAGAATGCGTTTCATTTGCCAAGCAGCTTCTCCTCAATCAATGTTTCTCCTATGTTTCCGCATCCATTTTATTGGACGGTTGCTTCCTCCGATACGCGAATTACAGTTTCTATTCAACATTAGCAAATAATGGCATTCAAAAGTACTTGACACTTGCGAATGATGCGACACTTGCAAAGTTGCCAAGGATCCCTAACGCGACACTTGCAAATTCCTTAACTGATCTCATTAGTAAAGCAGTAAGTTCTGAAAACAGTTTCAGTGTTAATTTAGAGGTCGTGGAATCTCCTGATTTGACAATATATTCTCTGGCACAATGCTGGCGAGACCTGAAATTCCAAGACTGTAGACAGTGCCTTGCAAGTCTTTATGACACCATACTTTCTGAGCCGTCTGGCCAAATATCTGGAGGCCAAGTGTTTACCTTGAATTGCTTCCTACGTGTTGAAGTCTACAGTTTCTTTCATCTTGCAGCTCTTTCTTCCTCGCAGGCGATTCAGTCGGAGTCCAGAGTTGTCCAAAATGCCTGCAATAATGATCAACTGGAGGGCGTGTCTAAAAGTGATTTGAAATTAGTTGTTGATTCATTGGTTAGAGATGTCGCTAAAACAGGGTATGCTACTTTTTCACATAGAGATTCAATTTATGGCTTGGCTCAGTGCCGGAGAGACATGAGCGCCGATGAATGTAGCCATTGCGTTTTGCTTGCCGGACAGAATCTGCTCCAAACTTGTCGGGGAAATTCTGCTGTCAATATTTTAAGTGGGTGTTTTGTGAGGTACGAGACTTACAATTTTTATACTATTCTCGATTGTAAGAAAGGCACTACCCTTGAGTGTCAGAACATAAACAGTCCTGACCGAAGGAAGTTCGATTTAGCCCTTTTCACTGTTATCCCTAAGCTTGTAGATAGAGTTACCGCTAACAAAGGTTTCAGCAAAAGCGTAGATGATGTGACGAGCCTGTCTCAAACAATTTACTCCCTTGCACAGTGTGCGAGGGATATCGATATGGAAGCATGCAAACAGTGTCTATTTGAGGCATCCATATACCTCAATAATTGCAGCCAAGGCGCTCTTGGGGGACAGTTCGTCTCTGGCTGCTGCTATCTCCGCTATTTGACTGTCAAATTCTTTCATGGGGATGATTCTACAGGTGACTTGGCTTTTTTTTGTAATTGTAAGTTGGTTTGGCTTTTTTTGTGATTCTTGAGTTTTGTACGCCTAACCGAGTTAAATGTTTTTTGGTAGGGAGCAAAGGCCGGACCCTTCTGATAATTCTGTTCACCAGCATATCTGGAACAGCTAGCATGTTCATGGCATTGGCAGTGGTTCTCCGTAAGGGGAGGATAACAAATTGGTTAAACAGGAATGTTGATCTACAACAGAAAGGTCAGTATCTGTTTGTATTTAGCATTCAGATTAATACATTTTCCTTACGTTAATGTGAAATAATAGATTACGC
Organism: Thuja plicata; assembly: GCA_018584345.1. Classification (NCBI taxonomy): domain Eukaryota; kingdom Viridiplantae; phylum Streptophyta; class Pinopsida; order Cupressales; family Cupressaceae; genus Thuja; species Thuja plicata. Next base: position 373,494 of record MU223460.1, on the reverse strand, counting down.
ACCAAATATAATGTAACAATTGTATGTTGAACTTCCACCGCCTCTCCCCTGCTTCCGTGTGAAATATAACAGATTATGCACAAAAAAACTTTTGGAAACAGTCTGTATTTTTTAAAAAAATTGGGGGGTTTTATTGAAGAAATTAGGATATGCAGAAATTGCTGAAGCAATAAAAACAAATATGAATAATTTTTTTGATCAGATGATCTAGGATCAATTGATTTAAAATGAAAGATATATTGTTCATTACAAATTATCTCTCTATAGAGATCTTAGAAACAGAAAACAAAATTTATAAGTCCAGAAACTTATCCTGCAATGTGGGGAAATTAGAGCTCCCCACATTGCACTTAACTCTTACTCTTACTACATTGGACTTAACTCTTACTACAATGCATTTTAAGACAATTTCATTTTGAGAAGCTTTCTCTCCTCCACGGGAAGAATTCAATTGTTTTTTAACTAAACACTACTGTCTTTTATAAGACTGGATTTGATTCCCACAAAATTGAGGGCTTCGCACTTTTTTTGGAGGTGGCTTCAAAATAATTGTTTGCAATGGGCGATTTTATGATCTAATTGGGCTCCCTTTTATTGGCCAAATCTCCTTTTTAATAGTGGCAGTGATCTTGTTTATCTGCTTTTCACAACTCCTTCGATGGCTTTGTATCTATTTCACTTCAAATTAGGGATTTTTCACACTTTGGATTGGTGGCGACAGTAATCATTTCTGTGGCTCATGACCTCCTTGCTACAATTTCTTTGGCAGATCCTCGATTCCTCCTTACATGGCGGACTGGGAAATTCACAGAATTGCAATTTTGATTTTGCTTGTAGGTTGTTTTCACCGATCTGTTTGCTCCTTTAAATTTCTGCGATCTTTCAACACGACAAAATGCTGACCTCTTTTCTTGGATGATTCTTTTAGAATTCCTACCATGACTTGTACAAACATCAAAATTTGGGCATCTTCTTTGCTTCGCGGCTGCTCTTCGATATGCATCTGAATCTTCCCACAATCTCTCAGTAATCTGCAGCTCTAAAATAAACTGCAATTAGCTTCCTACACTCTCTTTGCTGATATCAATTGAAGAAAAATAAAATACACCGACAGACAAATTGCTACAGTAACAATAACAAACTGTAAACACAATATTTTTTCTATTGATTCAATCAAATCCAAACAAACGTTTTCTATTGATTCAATCCAACACAACAAAAACTTCTTATCACATGAAACTGATTAGAAGGCGAGAAATGAATAATGTATTACAATTGCCTAAATAAATTAATAGAGGTCTTGATATATGCATGAATCCTAATCCATAGATTTGTTTTAATGATGAAGATGAAGACATCTCCGATGCAACTTATGGAGCTATGCTCGAGTTGAGAGTGAAATACAAATTTGAAACTTTACAAAGCTGCACAGGAAATTTCAATCAAGAAAACAAACTTGGTCAGGGGGCTTTCGGTTCGGTTTACAAGGTGATCAATATTTACTGATAATCTCTATATATTCATGCACATACTTTTGTTACCATAGACAGGGTTATCATGATCAGATACATATCTATCTTAATACAGGGAGTTTTACCCAACGGCAAGGAAATTGCTATAAAGAGGCTTTTATTCTTTAACAAAGATCGTGGTGTGAAGGAATTTTTTAACGAGGTGAACATGATAAGCAAAGTTCGGCACAAGAATCTGGTGAAATTGCTGGGATGCAGCGTCAAGGATCAGGAAAGGCTCTTGGTTTATGAATACCTGCCCAATAAAAGCCTCGACTACTATCTATTTGGTTTCCGCTCTATCTCCACCCAAATTGAAATTTTAATCCGAACACAATTACTATAATGCCCTACCCTTGTATTTATTTTTATGGGATGAACTTTGTTTTGAAGCAGATCAAATCTCGAGAAATGTACTCAACTGGGAAAAGAGATTTGAAATAATACAAGGAGCAGCAGCGGGGTTAGCATATCTTCACCACGAATCTGAAATTCTTATTATACAGAGATATAAAAGCAAGCAATATCTTGTTAGATGAGAATTTCAAACCCAAGATTGCAGATTTTGGATTAGCGAGGCATTTTACTGAAGGTCAAACTCATGTTAGCATAGGAATCGCAGGAACTCTGTAAGTATATCTAAAGCACAAATCCCAGGACTTGTTTTCTCATTGGGTATCCTATTTTATTCTTCGGACTTTCAAATCTATTCAATTTTTAGAACATTTGGCAATTTTGCAGAGGCTACATGGCTTCTGAATATATCGTGCTTGGTCAATTGACTTAGAAGGCAGAAATTTTCAGTTTTGGAGTGCTTGTTCTGGATATTATGAGCGGCAGAAAAAATAATCAGTCCAAATCTACCCAAGATATCCAATCTCTTCCACAAGAAGTATTCTTCTTAATCCTGCTTGGTTTTTAATTTGTAAATGTTGATAGTAGTGTTGTAATGGTTTTTTCCATTGGGTTTCAGATATGGAAGCATTTTATGTCCAATACTGTTTCCAAAGCAGTAGATCCGATTATACTGGAAAGCTGCGGAGAAGAAAGTGAGAAAGAGATGTACAGTGCAGTTCACGTTGGGCTTCTTTGCACACAGGCTTCTCCAGCACTGCGTCCATCAATGGCCCAGGTTCTACAGATGCTCATCTCGTTTAACCCTAATCTTCCAGCCCCCGCTCAGCCTCCTTTTATGGATTTAAATGTCGGCTCACATGAAACAACAGCCTTCAACCCTCTTTCTTTCAATAATTTTAGCTACAGTAGTTTTGAACCAAGATAAACATTTCTTGTGTTGAAAATCGAATTGCCTAAATAGCCTGTGCTACTGCTTTGCTAGTCAATTTTATGTGGGAGACAACTGATACAACACATGCCTGTTACTATTGTGCAAAGAGAATGCATAAAACAGAGCAGAAAATTAATTCTACATAATGCTGTCTCCTGCAGTTCTAAGACACCCATGTGCTACAGCATACAGTTGCAAAAATTCTTGTTTTTATTAATTGATCAGAAATCATAATTCTTACGAGTAAAAATCGAGATTTGAGGCTGAAAAATACTGTAATTTGTTGCCATGTTTGCAAATTGGTCTTTCTCCAATGACTCTAATCTACTGCTAGTTTTGAATGAGCAAATCTGGTATGGACAACTGAATTCCCTCCAGGCTCTTTGACTTCTAGCGTGATCTCTTTGTTATATTTCTTTTCTTCCAGCTACAGCTTGATGGCTGCTCCAACTTCTCAGCAAATTATTCTTCAAACCATCAAAACTCCTTCAGAGTTCAGATTTAATGGCTGCCAACGTGTTTGCAAGAATGGATGTCTATCGTGTTGTAAGGGTAGGTTTTAGATTTGTCTAGGCTTTTTTCATCTAATCGAGTTTCAATGTATACTCCCCTTGTTATTCAACAAAATGAGTATACTTTCTTCTTTTTATTTTAAATGGAGGGGAAGAAATTAATATTCTAACAACTATGAACAAAATTTGATTAGAATTTTTTTTGTTGGAATCTTTGATATGTACTACTTCAATTTATAATTGAAAATAAATATATTCTCTTATATTTCAAAATAAATCTAATCTAATTTATTTGATAAATAAAAATCATTAAATGAGAAGAAATTTTCTATTTAGTTTTAGAGATAATGATGTACAAATTATTGAACATAATGAGAATTGATTAGATACAAAAATATTGAGGGCCAATCTTGAGTATAGTGAATTTAAACTCATACTACAAAATTACATTTTAATATTCAGTTCTAAAATCATAAAATATAGAATTATAATATGGTTCATTCTAATTTCTAATATTTAATGAGTTTGTAAGGAATATGGTGTGTGATAACACAATAGTGTGTTCTACTCTTTTGTCTAATTAGGTAACTTAAATCAAGATTTTCAGCAAAATTTCATTTTTAGTCATCTACAACTTTTACCATATTTAATTATCAAATACTATTCTATGATTTTTAAGATGTACTTGTATATTTATTGTAATATCATTCATGGATAATCATTATATTTATACATGGGTATTCATTATAATAATTCATAGTTAATGCATTAATTAAAGCTTACTTGCTATATATTTTTATTACTCAACTATTCTTATGAAGTTGATTTCAAATAGTTAATTGTCTTTTAGATTTCTATGTTTCTTATTATTGGCTGAAGTATCTTTGGATTTGACTACATAACTTTTTTCATTAAAGTTTCAAATCACGCTCCATGATCTGTCATCAAGATAAGATAACAAGAGAAGAGAGAAGTGATTATCGATCATGAAATGTGATTATAAACATTGATTAATAAGAAAAGTATACATAATCAAATCTGGAAATACTCTAGCTATATTATGTCTTTTAGTTAATTACTCTCCAAATCTTATCTCCAACCTCTACCTTAACTATATACTTGACCATAGAGAATTAATGTTTGAGATAATCACTTTGAAAGAGAGCTAGAAAATTTTAAGTTGAATCTTTTTAATTAAAAGTGGTAGTCATACTATTTGTGTTCTAAATACATTTATATTGCTTATTTATCTTTCAAAAATTTATTGTAATGTATAAGTATTTGGTTGATCAAAACTTTCAGAAAGGACCTACGGACAAAAAAGTCTATTTCAAATTTGAATTAGAAAAACTCTTAATAGTTATGGGTGCTAAGTGGTCCTAAGGGGTCCTAGGATACATTAATTATCCCTAAGATGTCTTAAGGGGTCATAAGTGGTCCTAGGTGTAATTATGTGGTCCTAAGGGGTGCTACGATGTCTTAAGGGGTCCTAAGGGGTCCTATGATACATAATGGGCCCTAAGAAGTCCTCGAACAGTTAATGGGCCCTATGATGTCTTAAGGGGTCATAAGGGGTCCTATGTGTCATAAGTAGTCCTAAGGGGTCCTCGTATTTATTAATGGGTCCTAGGATACATAATGGGTCCTTGGATAATTTAATCGGTCCTAGAGTACATTAATGGGTATTAGGATACATTAATATGTCCTAGGGCATCGTAGGATACATTAATGGGTCCTAGGTATTGTAGGATACATTAATGGATCTTGGGGGTCCTAAGGGGTCCTAAGATACATTAATGGGCCCTAGGATACATTGATGGGTGCTAAGTGGTCCTATCATACATTAATAGGTCATAAGGGGTCCTAGTTGTCGTAAGTGGTCCTAACTGTCGTAAGTGGTCCTAAGGGATCCTAGGATACATAATGGGCCCTACGATGTCTTAAGGGGCTATAACTCGTCCTAGGTGTCATATGTTGTCCTAAGAGGTGTTAGAATGTCTTAAGAGGTCATAAGGGTCCTAGGATTCATAATGAGCCTGAGGGGTCCTAGGATACATAATGGGCCCTATGATGTTTTATGGGGTCATAAGTGGTCGTCAAATGTATTAATGGGTCCTAAGGGGTCCTAGGATATGTTAATGGGTGCTAATTGGTCTTAGGGTACATTAATGGGTATTAGGATACATTAATGGGTCCTAGGGCATTGTAGGATATATTAATGGGTCATGGGGATCCTAAGGGGTCCTAAGATACATTAATGAGCCCTAGGATACATTGATGGGTTCTAAGTGGTCCTAAGGGGTCATAGGTGTCATAATTTCTCCTAAGGGGTCCTAGGATACATAATGGGTCATAAGGGGTCCTAGGATACATTAAATGGCCCTACAATGTCGTAAGGGGTCATAAGTGGTCCTAGGTGTCATATGTGGTCCTAAGGGGTGTTAGGATGTCTTAAGGGGTCATAAGGGGTCCTAGGATACATAATGGGCCCTACGATGTCTTAAGGGGTCATAAGTGGTCATAGGTTCCATAAGTGGTCCTAAGGGGTTCTCATATGTATTAATAGGTCCTAGGATACATAATGGGTCGTGAGGGGCCCTATGATACATCAATGGGTCCTAAGTTATCCTAGGGTACAATGTCCTAGGCATTATAGGATACATTAACGGGTCATGGGGCTCCTAAGGGGTCCTAGAATACATTAATGGGCCCTAGAAAACATTGATGGGTGCTAAGTGGTCCAAAAGGGTCCTAGGATGCAATAATGGTGTAGTGCCAACTGTGGTTGCATTCTGATCCATGTTTATTTTGATTTGAGATACTCTAGTTATGTTATTTTGGTTATCGACATATTGAGATTCTTTCGATGGCAGTACCTTATTTTTGGTTTCCAGCATCTTAGTTGTTCTGGATGGTTGGTTTATGTTATTGTTTGCAGTTTTGATCATATCTGCATGATGATACTAGAGATGTGACATGATGCCTTATGATGATATCTGGTTTATTTTGCTTTAAGAAAAAATAGATTATTATGTTGATGATTATGTCTGATTTCTCCGTAGTATTGTCTTATGTGGTGTTGGATATTTCAGTAGGGGTGATGTCACAATAGTGTGTCCCACTTTTCAAGACGAAGGATTTTGGACTTTCAAAAAAAAATTCTTTTTTTTTGGCTTCGCGCGAAGTACCCTCTTCACACGAAGTGGTTAATAGGCTTCGCACGAACTATATAAAATGGGGGGTTTGCTCGAACTAGACCCAATTCGAGTGAACCCTGTGAATCAACAAAAAACAAGCAATTTGGGAAAATTTTCCGTGGTGGGTTCGCTCGAACCCCATCATACCCCTTCATGCGAAGGGGGTCTTCGCGCAAAGGGCCCTAAAATGAAAATTTCCCTTGAGAAAACAAAAACCTCCTAAAAATTGGTCTTTCAAGGCCTGGGACAACGACCAAATCAAATGTTTTTTCTCAAATACATGATGCCAAATTATGTGATTCGGAACAAGCTTTCTAATGAATATAATTTTAATACATATTGAGTTCGTTATCACTTTCAAATATTACTTTTACTAAACATAGGTTGTTTGGCAATTCAACAACCTGTCTCTTCAAGGCTTTGGGAAAAATAGTAAATTGCAAAAACAAAATTATGAAAAATATGTAGGAAAAGCGTATTTGTGTTACCTTTCTATATTAAAAAAAAAATTGAATTTCGATATATACATTTCAAGTTACAGTGATTAAAGTGACCTTATGTCTAAATTACAGTTACTGTCACTTTAAAACTTAATAAACTATGAAATATTGACCCAAAATAATGAAACCAATTACATCCTCTAGATATTGAAGTTAAAAATATAATTTCGAAAGAATTACATTGTTATCATATTTTAAAAAAAAGTTATGCTGATCAAAGTGAAAGTCACTTATTAAAATCACAGTTTTTCCACACAAACCACTTTTTGAAGAAGGAAAAATGAATTTTAATGAATTTTTTTTTTAAATATATTTAAAAACTAGAAATAAAATGCTAAAATACCCTAGTTTATATCATCTTCAAATTCCTTATAGTTTTGCAGCAATAGGTGTTTGAAAATGAAGTTTTTCCTCAAAATGTTGATCTTTGTGTCAAAGTTGGCCAAAAAGTGGGACACGCTATTGTGGGACCACCCGTAGTTACTTTCATTGATATATGCTCATGTTGTCATGATTGATTATTTAATTCTTATATTTAAATGTGTAAATATTAATGCAATGGTTATTTAAATGAATTAATGTTAACTATTCGCTCATGCAATTGATATCTATATTATGCTTCGTGTGTTTGTACGAAGTGAGACGAAGTCATAGTTACCCCCTTTGTGAGGTCCATGACGGTGTCGTTCTCCTTCGTTGTTTGATTAGTATATGTTGTGCTTCATCTATTTTATATTGAGTAGGTACACTTGATGTTTGCGTGTTTCAATGAACAGGTACCAAACACATTCTGCCACAATTGCAAGATTTGAGTGTGTCTATATCCTTGACAGTGGCCCAAGAGCTAGTACTACTGACCTTTCATGTTGAGCCAACGTCATCTTTGTATGGATGACGTATCCGTGAGTAGTATATTATTCCCTTCGGTACATGTTGGTAAATTCAGATTCATTATGCATTCGTGATAGACCAATGATTGTATGTGCATTTAGATGTTCCCGTAGTTGTCACAGATTATTTAATTAAATGTTGATTTTTAATACTTTGAGAAATTTTAATATTTATTTGTCTTATCAACTAATTTGTCATGGTTGGATTCCAATTATTTGGAATCAATTTATTTGGTTTTGGGTTTAGTCTATAGTTTGCTTAAAATAATTAAGTGACCTTTTTTTTTTAAAGTCACCTTTTGATAAGTGCTATATATGTTAAAAATTGAGTTCTTTGAAAACACTTCTCCTTTGTTGGTTTTTATAAAAAATGTATTTTGCTCCAAACTTGATTGGAGAAATTCGCTCTTTTGTTCATTGTGATTGATTGGGTCATCGGATCTTGGTGGGTAGCGGCTCGTTAGAATCGTGCCGCAAATACCTCCATTTGTGTGGAGTGACTTTTGGATTCAGTGAGGAAATTTATTTATTCCTCATTCTTTTAGGTTTCTCCTCCGGCTGTGAGGTAGGCCCTTCAATATTTTATATGTTTCTCCATTGTTTGATCTATTTCTTATTTGATTTTGCTTCGTGGATTGAGATTTAGTACTCCCACCCTTTCTTGTAGCTTTCTGATGCCTAGTTGACTCACTACGAGTAACTAAGGTTTTCATTATTGGTTATTTTACTGTTATGCTGCTCAAATTTTTGTGTGTGCTCAAAAATGAGTTTTTATCATGTTTATGTGTTGTTGGGTGGCTATGGAAAATTGGGTTTTCATTTTGAATCTTTTTTAGAAGTTTGGATTTCGGGAAATTTTGGGGGTCGCCTCATTTTGTGTGCCACCCAATTTTATAGTTTAGTTTGTTCAGTTTATTTTGAATATTGGAGTGTGTTGTCCTCCATGTTTCCATCCATTCTACGGTTTTATTTTGTGTATGTTTGGATTCGTGGATGAATCTATACTCATGGCCAAGTGTCCAGTCGAGTGTGCCATGAGCACTTGTGATTGTCTTTCCTTTTTGTGGAAATGTTCTCCTTGATTGATTTTGATCACATTGGAATGCGTGATGATGGTGTTTGAGACCATATTGCAAGCTCTCTCTGTGTGTGTCATGATAAGATTACATTCGGACCCATGCCCTTGGTTGAGGCTAATGGAGCCATGTGCAATTGCTTTTACCTCCCTCTTTGATTGAAGTTTTGGAGCCTTTTATTCATCATTGTGTTTGACTAGTAAGTGTGGAGTGGTGGGATGGAGTGGCTCACTAAGGCGGGATGGGACACAACTTGGTCCTAGGGTATCCCTTGATTGAGTTATCTTAATAAGTGATAACCTTAAAATGAATGAGGAAAACATAATAATAATAATAATCTTATCAGTATTTTATCCATCGACCATTTGTTTGAGAGACGTGAGCCAGGATAGCAATGAAGCATTTAGATATGTTGATCTGACATAGCATCAGTCATCTATTTGAGAGATGTGTGTTGGCATAGTAGAGCTTCCTTAATGAGACAAGGATTTCTTGAAGCCACGCGAACCTATATGAGTTGTGTGATGACACTCCATTCTTGAGTCTCAACATTGTACCTTGTCTAACTTGATTAGTGACCTTGACCTACTCATATTGTGTTCTTGTATTGGCCCTCTGTATCGTCCACTGATTTTATGCATCTACTTGGGGTGAGTGTATCCCTTTTTGGTGTGAGTTCTTATCTTGTGTTTGTGGTTGAGTTACTATCTCTATGAGTACGGTGGGGTGGGCCTAAGGGTTCCATGTGGTAGGGTGGAATTTCACTATATGACTAATGGGGACCGGTGTACAAATGTTGGACGACTTTCAGTGATGGATTTATCAAACATGATATGCTCTTTTCTATCCCTTCTTGTCATTTTCATGTTTTATACTTATACTTGATATAGATTCTTAGTTTGATTTGATTTTATCTTATGTCTTGATATCGAGTGTGTGATGTCAAGTGTGTATGACCTCAAATCATGCCTTCGATCTAGTACTCCCCGATGTGGAGTTGTACTCATTTTAGTTGTGCGGTTGAGCCAACATACTTGCATTTCCCATTTTAGGCTTGCACAGGAAAGTTGCACATTTATGCATTTTAGCTGCGCATGTGTTTTTCCTATTCCTATGCATATGACCTTTTTTGTTGCGAATATGTTCAAAATAGTTGCACATTGTTAGAGTAATCATTAGTTTGGTTATTAATTAAATCATGTTGATTTAATTAGTTAAGTTATTACTCTTTAGTGCTTAAGCTTTCTCTTAGGTGCATTAATAATTAATTCTTTTATTAATTATAAATGTGCAACCTAGCTTTTACCTTTTAGGGTTTCATTCACCTTTTTAAGGTTGAACTTTGTAATTGTTGTTCATTAATTTAGATTATAATTTTGCTCTCACTTTTTGAGTAACTTCTGAGTTCTGCTTTTTCCTCCTTCTGCTTCTCTCTTGTAACGGGTTATTTGCATGCAGGTATTCTTGGCATACTGTGGATTTTTATTTCTCAAATCCTATATGGTATCAGAGCCACACTGCTGCTACCTGGTCTGGGGTTTGTGAAGCTGTGATTCGAGGGCAAAAACCATAACTTTTCTAGGGTTTCTTCTTCATTCTGGAAGATACACTTTTTTTGGAGCACTTTGAGCTAAAACGGACACCACCATCACGCTCAGAAGGCCTGGGAGAGTTAATTTTCATATAAATTTCACCATTTTTGGCCACAGTAGCCTCTGGGAAAAATTTTCTCTCTTCGGCTCAAATTTCGAGGTGAAAAATTAAAAAAAAACCAAAAAAATCAAATTTTAATTGATTTTTGCGTTAAAAACTAATGCATGCAGTGTTAAAAATCAATGCTGCTTTGTAAATGGGCACCTCCATCAGTTAACCGCTAGTGGTTAACATCTAGCGGTTAACCTAACCACCAGGGTTTACTTTCAAACCTTCTTTGGGGCAGTTTTGAGCACTTTTGGTATTTTGGCCATATCTTGAGCAGACGGTATCGGATTTTTGACTTCCTTATATCATCGGAAAGCTCTTTCCGAGCTCTATCTCATCATGTAGGTTTGATTTTCTAGTTTTTCAGTTTTGATTTCTGTTTGTCCAGTCAAAGTCAGAACTTATGTTTTTCACTCTCGGGGGCATATCTTTTGCGTCCGAAATCCATTTTGTGAAAATGAATAGGCGTTAGAAAGGTGTTGTAGTGATATTTCTATATTTACTATCTATTTCATCAGAAAATTTACCAAGTAAATTTCATTCAGATTTGTGTGTTTTTACACTTTGCTCAATTACTTGGACATTCTGGCACCTACAT
>MU223460.1:343983-360776 GCA_018584345.1 Thuja plicata | reverse complement strand
TTTGCTCTCACTTTTTGAGTAACTTCTGAGTTCTACTTTTTCCTCCTTCTGCTTCTCTCTTGTAACAGGTTATTTGCATGCAGGTATTCTTGGCATTCTGTGGATTTGTATTTCTCAAATCCTATAATATGTTCATTCCTACACATATTTTCAAACTGGCAGTATCTAAGCCTGCTTCTGCGCAAATGTTCTAAGACTGATCCAACACATTTGTATTAGAGGATTGTTTCCTTCGGTTTGTGCTAAATTTTATTCCATGATTGGGTTCCCCATGCTCACGGGACCTTTTTCATGTATTCACTTCATATTTTTCATTTCAAAATTATGTTGTTACTGTCACTTTTGATTTGGGTTTTAAAATGAACTTAGTGTTTTTTTGCTTTAAGGATGACATGTCTCCTCAATTAGCGACTATGGAAATTGGTCCAGTCTCATTCTATGAGGTTCATGGACTTGGTCCACTTGTGAACAATTATGCAATGATCATAATTTTCTTTATATTTGGTTATTGTATTATGGTTATTATGGTTCTTTCAGGCTAGAAGGTCGAACAGTATAGCATTCGGAGCAGTGGATACAAATTACAAGATTGTCAAGAAGGGACTGCAGTTGGATCTGTCAGAACTGCTACTCAGACAATTAGAAGAGAACATGAAGACAATAAGGAATGCAAAGTCAAATTCATGTAATTTTGGTTCTCTGATAATGTGCATATTTTTCTATTTCCAAGAATCTTTCCCATTAATAGGTAATGCGCAATGGGACACTACAAGACCAGTGACCATACAGATTAGTGAGCTCATCAAATCACTAGGAGACAATTTTGAATCAGTCATGGATGAATATTTTGTTGGATTCAAAGAAAGAATGAAGAAAAGAATGAGAATTCCAGAACAATTAAAAGAAAAGTTCAAAACTAACATATGTTTTATGGTGGAAACTAACTACACCTACATCAAGCCAACTCTACCAAGGACAACATGGCTAGCTCCACTTGAATATGAGGTGAACATAGACCAAGCATCAAATGCTATTGAGGCATTGATAAATTAACCATTAGACAAATCACAACCCAAGTTTGGAACTTATGAAGAAGCCAAGCAGAGGATCAAAACTGGCTTAGTTATGAAGAAGATTGATAGGAAGAAAGACAAGATGGTTAAGAACTTGAAGAAAAAGCTATCGGTGAATGAAGATGAAACTGAAAAGAAAGAAGAAAATGAGGGTCAATCACCCGTGAGTGAAGCTAACAAGGAGAGTGACTCAGAATTGACAGAGTCAGATACACCACTACCTCCACCAACAAAGAAATCTAGGACCACTGTTGCATCCAGGACCAGGAGTCAAACTAAAAAGGATGCAAGTCCTTCACCGATCAAGAAAGGTCAAGTAAGGATCTACAAAAGAAAACCTCAAACCAAATAGACCAAAGCACCGAAGAGGAGAATAAAATTAATCCTAACCAAGGAAGGTATAGAAGATACTCAACAAGATGAATCTGTCCAAAAGGAAAAGAATAAGATACTTGAAATTGTTGATGAAGTATGTGCTTCAATTATCAAATCAAGTACAGTAAATGATAGAAAGATTAAGAAATGGCTAACATTGGATCCCATGGATCAAAATACAATTGAAGAGGCAATTATCAAAATGATGTGCATATTCAAATATCTTCCAATACAATTGGATGATAATATGTCAAAAGCACCTCAGGATAGATTATCGACAATATGGACATTTTCTTTACACTCTGAGAAACAGATTAGGGAAAGAGCCCTAGTAGCTGTCATGCCTCCCAAATCTAAAATGGAGGAAATTAAAGAAGTAATGAAGAAACACTCCACAAGGTTCTCACCAAAGTTAAGAGCCTACCAAGTGCTTCAAGGACATCTTCTGGAACTAGACAGGAAGAGTGAAGCTGAATAGAGAAAGATACTTGATATTCCTAAAAAGGATATAGGTCCTGAACCACAAATTGCTCCTACTGACAAACAACAGAATAAAGATGATCATGCTAAAAAGAGCCCCGAACATATTATTATCAAAGATGAAGATGTTAATGAAGAATCATCAAACACACAAGCCAACAAGGATATGGACATTGCAGATGAAACATGGCCAGATAATACAATCATAGATATTATTGGAGGAGATCCTGCAGATGAAGTACAGAGAGATGAAGACATCACTATTGTCAAAAACCAAACCAACGAATAGGACACTACAACAAATTCAACACAAGTAGACACACCAGGACAAATACCACTGTTGATACATGCTATCAAGATTATCTCAGATAAGGAGAAGTTACCTAAGAAAGAATCAAGCACACCCGAGAATAAGGTTAATGATGAACAAAATGATACATCTGAAGAAAAGAAAGATACAACCGATGAATAGGTAGTCATTGGTGGAGAACAAAAAGATGGAGAACACACCAAAAAATATGCACAAGTGAAAGATGCAGATGACGTGCAAAAAGAGAAAGATAAGAAAGATAAGACAGTTGATACCATGCCGAAGGACACCAAAGGCGAAGCTATAAAAACACCAAAGGTTGATAAGGAGACATCCTCAAACAATTGACAGGAAAACACCGAGCAACAAGAAAAAGGTGTAACACCGCATAAGCCTTCCTCTAGCACATCTGACCAAGCAAAGAAACTTTCAATGGTTTTACATACAGGTACATCACAAAAGAAGAAGAAGAAAACCAAGAAGAGTAAGCTGGAGGTCACACTCATTGAAATACCAAAATGTGATCCAACCACATTGGACTGTGAATCTCTTATTGAATATGGAGATATATGTCAAAGGAAAGCAATGCAGGAAAAGATAAGAAAAGAACAAAAAGATTCTCTAGTGCTGGAAAATACAAGAGATATCCTACAACAAATAGTTCCTGACATTTATGTTGATCCCAATACCCCCATTCTAGATCAACTTTCCATTCTCACCGACGCCATCACAACACAAAATGTAGATGCAAAAAAGGCTATTGAAGAACGAACAGAACAAAAGCTCAAATATAAATTGACAGAAAAGATCAGCCAAGAAGTGGCAGAAAATAAGGTAAAGCTTTCAGAATTAAAAAATGAATTAGATCCAATCATTACTAATGTTGTTTCCTTAATTCAAAAGCTATGCACTTTGGAGAAATTCACAAAGGATAATAATGATAAGATTGCAAAGATCGATTTTGATCTAAATGCAAGTGCTCAGAGTCTAACGACAGATGGCAATGCAATCAAATTACATTATGAGAAGATAATTGAAATCAAAAGGTTAAGACAAGAAATTTGGGAAGCAGAATCACAATTCACAGAAGAGGTTACCGAGATACAGGCTCAAATTTTCCCGAACCTCACACTTTTGCAACAACACATAAGCTCGACAAGATAGCTAATTGCCACCCCTGAGATGTCTATAGTAGAGAACATCTACGACATGCATGCCAGGATCACACTAGAGCATATGGCTCTTGAGCATCTCAAGGATAAATGGGAGAAGATGATGGAGGAAATGAAAACCTCTCACTCCAACATTTTTGATCAATTATAGGTATACACCTTTGCCCTTACTATCAAAAAAGGGGGAAAAGGAAAATGATATGTACAAAGAATATATGTACAGAGCATATAGTAAAAAGGTGAAAAGGAAGAAATAGTATAAAGACAAGTGTACATACAAATATACTATACTATACCGACATATGCATAGGGGGAGTCATGAAATGACTAAGTAATATACATCCAGTGTACATACTATAAATCTTTAGTATTTTGCACATATCAGTTTTTGGTACTAATGTCAAAGGGGGAGATTGATGACATAAAGTTTTTTCATTAGTATGCAAAGAGAAAACAGTTGTTATAAACCATCGGTTACACTACACCGAAAGTCAGGTTTTTAGTTCACACTGAAAGTGCTAAGAAAAGTGGAACCCGATGAGCAGAATATAGTGCAAACCGAGAGAACAAACAAGAAGGGAAACCCGACAGACAGTTCAACCAAGGAACACCAAAAGATAGTCAAATTGATTTCAGAGCAAACCGAGCATCAGACACCGGAAGTCAGTTATATCCTGAGAAAAGTGGATCTGACTTCCACGTCAGATAAAACAACTATATTCTATTTATAGAGTTTTGATTTGTTTTAAATCCATTTCTTGAGGATCAAGAAATATTATTGTAATTATTTTAATCAGTCTAACTGATTAAAAATATGCAAACTAGGAGATCAAGGTCAAGTTGTAAACCTTTGATCATAGAGTTAAGTTTGTAATATGTGAAACTTAATTAGGTCAATCTATGTTATAAATAGGTGTTGTAATCATTCTTTTAAAAAAATGAGAGAATGAATGTAGCCAACAAACACATCTATGGATCAGACTGAGAATTTCAAGAAGCAGAACAACAAAAGATGAATTTGGTTATCAAGAACCAAGAACCAAGGCTACCGAGCAACAGAGGTATTAATCAATCACATTAGGTGATACTTTGAATATGTAAACTTGAATGGATCTGTAATCAACAATTGTAGATTGCACACACTCAGGTCAATGAGTATTTTTGTCTACATTCTAAAAAGTGTAGCAAATAGAAATCCTTTCAAGAAAGGTTGATTTAACAATCCTATTATAAACCTCTTAATCGAGTGCACACTAAATAGTGTTGCTAAAGCTCTTAACAGAGTAGACCTTAACCAATCTCCACATGGTGCTCCTAACAGGGTAGATCATCAGAAGTGATCAAATTGTAAGCCTTAACCGACCCCTTCCAATCCGTAGATAGTGAAGTTTTTGTGGGTGTCATCCCCACCGTAGTTTTTACCTTCTAACAAGGGTTTTCTGTGTTACCATATCTTGTGTTATGTGTCAATTACTTTCTATGAATGTCTACATACAATTAAGTTTATGAATTGATATAACTTACACAAAGATAGTATAAAACAGATGGTTGGTAATACAATTGATTACATAAAGGTTAAAGGAAAAAATAGATAAAAGTTTTGAGGGTACTGATTCATCCCTCCCCTCTCAGTACACACTTCCCATTATTTCCAACAAATCTGTCCTTTAATAGGGACTATGTACTATAATGCACTAATAAGCTCCTAACAGGGCTAAATCTTTTAGCCGGGATACTATACTCTCAGTACACTATTTGTGGGTGCTAATTACCACTAGGTTTTTACCTTTAACAAGGTTTCCTCGACAATAAAGGATTGTGTTATGGTGTTGCATTTACTGTGTTATCATTAAAGTTTTGGTTTATAATGTTTAATGTCTAATAATTAGTCTCACAACTGATTCACCCCAGCTCTCAGTTGTGTTGGTGGGTTGTTATTCCTAAAACCAACCCATACAATTAGTAAACCACCATGTTTTTAATAAAGTTTTTATAACTTTATTTTATTTTATCATTTTTTTATAAAAAAAAATTTATTAAAATTTGAAAATAGTTTTTAATGGTACTTGTTGTTATTAAAATAAATTACTTTTTGAAAAAATTGAAAAATCAAATTGATGCATAGAGATAAATTGTTCAAGTCTACAAATTATTGCATTTGTAGCAAAGAAGATTGATTTTTCTTAGAAGCATAACTTTTGCCCATGAAAAAAGTATCAGAACTATAAAAATAACTCATTGTAAGGTTTGGGAAAAAATCATTTGAAATTTACTATATACTTGAGCTTAAAAGTGATAAAGCAACAATTGTATGTATTTATATAAATTCCCTAAAGATACTATGTTTTCACATTTACATCTATTAGCTAAGATCAATTTGATCCAATAGCTTAGAATCAAAACTCCAACTTGGAGCTAATGTTAGAGGCAAGAACAATTTCCAAGACAACTTGTTCTCATCCTTGTAGCTTCTTCTTCAACCTTCACTTAGTACCGAAAAGTAACTCTTTCTCATTTAATTCTAGTAGTAAGTGTAAACACTAAAATTATTCACCTCATCATCTCACCCTAATCATCATCATATTATCTCATTAATTAATTATCATCATACCATCTCATTAATTAATTATTCAATCATTATCATCAATATCATTCAATAGTTAATTATGATTAATAAATTATTTAATTAATTAATATTTTATGATTAAATATTATTTAGAATAAAAATTCCATGCAATACTTTTGATTTCCTAGAGGGAGCCTTCGTAAAATATCTATTAAGTGTTGTTGAAAATTTGTAAGAGTTTTTATAAGAAAGGAATCTTATAGATTTTGTAATATGAACAATTTACAACTTTAAACTACAGAACAATTTCAATTTTTTTTAAAAAAGAAAGAATTACTAAATCTACAAAATTATTTTGCATAATTTAAAAATAATAAATAGTAAAATTTTAAAAAATACTTGTAACAAATTTAAAACGCCTAGTTATAAATAGGGAAAGGGGCTTAGTTCCCACTCATGTTCTAATGATTGTTTACTCATTGCTTGCCCAATCTCCCAATTATTAACAATTGATAAAGGAAGATGTATTGGTTCTTAGAGGAATATATATTGCATTATTTGTGCAAATTTTTGAGGTGGTTGTAGTGCATATTAAGTGGGCATCTTTGACGGACGAAGCTATTCTCCATGTAAAATGTACCTTTGACCAAATTTCAAAAAATAGAAAACACAATGAATTTTCCTCAAATTTTTAGCATTTGTTCTTTATGTTCTCTATATTTTGTGGTGGGAAAACACAAAAAAAAATTGAAAAAAAAATTATTTTTGCAAATCTTGATTTTTTAAAAAATTTTTTTTGGTACATTCAGCATTATTAGCCAACACCATCTTTGACTAGGTATGGAAGGACACTTATAAATGTCCATTTTTTGACCCTTGTGCATAACAAATTCCAAAGCATTCATCTTGGCTATCCAAACAATTAAGTCACGTACAAAGACATAAAAAATGTTAAAATCTTAAATACCATCTAGAAACTTAGAATACTCAAAATGAGCTTTAAGGTAGGGGAAAAGACCCACTTACCGACAGGGGCTCCAATAACCGTTATGCTTTTGTCATAGATACCCTCCAATTGTTGATACTAAAGGAGCCCAAAAAATGAAAAACACATATACCAATAGTCGATCACACATGTACTAATAACTGATCTTTTTTACCTTTTTTGGTTGGTAATTGACCCATTTGTGCACCACTATTGGGACATTTTGTAGCGGCTACTAAGACATTTAGTCACAAGTACTGGCATTTTTGAGTAAAATGACTATTGGTGTAAGAACATAGCGGGTATCGGGCAAGCTTTGAAATGACACTTTTGGACCACTTTGCGCTCCACAATCCCTACAAAAGATCCGTGGATACTCAAAAACTGAAACCTTAGCATTAAGCACTTATTCACCTACAGAGATACACCAAAAAAATGGGCAAAATCTAACTTACAATTTATAAGTTCTAAGTACGGCTAAAAGTCTTTTCCCTTAACTTTCCCCTACAATCTCAAACACATTTTTATTTTACCAGATTTGCAATTATTCAAGGGCCCGTTTGGTTGGCGGAATTTGTGCATGCTGGAATTGCCAATTCTAGAATTGAATCCATTCTAGGTTTGTGCTATTCTCAAAATGAATTCTAGAATATGGCTGCCCTGTTTGGTTCACCTGGAAGATGACTGAGAAGATGCAAATTCTATGTTTGGTTCCACACAACTAGAATTGGAATTGGAATTTTGTTTTTGTACACACATATATACACACATACACATATATACACACATATGTGTGTACACACACACATATACGCACATGTGTGTATATATACATGTGTGTGTGTATATATACATGTGTGTGTATATATACACACATGTGCGTATATGTGTATATATACACGTGTGTGTGTACACACATATGTGTGTATATATGTGTATGTGTGTATATATGTGTGTACAAAAACAAAATTCCAATTCCAAATGTATATATACACATGTACACATATATATATACACATACATGTATGTATATACACATGTATACACATACATATGTGTATATATACACACACACATACACATATATACACACATGTATATAGATATGAGTATGTATATACACATGTGTATATATACATACATGTATATATACTATATATGTACATGTATGTATATATACACACAAGAGTATATACACACATGTATATTCACACACATGTGTATATATACACACATACACGTGTGTATATACACTCGTGTATATATATACATACATGTATCTATACTATATATGTACATGTGTGTATATACACTCATATGTATATATACACATGTATATATACACATGTATATACACGTGTATATATACACAAATTTATATATACATTTTGATAGCAATATAATATTAACACAAAAATGGGAATGAATTTTCCTTCACAAAATAATACTCTCAATTCCAATTTCAATTTTCAATTCCGATTCCTAGTCTTGAGGGGGAATTGTGGAATGCTCAAAAAGGCCCAAAATTAGGATTCGCATAACCCTATTCCAATTTTTAATTTTGAAACCAAACAGGGAATTGAACATTTTGAAAATTCAGAAATGCCAATTCCCGTTCAATTCCCATTCCACCCCTCAACCAAACGGACCCCAAAGGATAATGTTCTTTCCATGAGACCCATACTCCCCGAAAACGATTCCACTGCGCAATAGTACAGTGTTCAAGTTTAGACCACACAATCTAGTCCGTATTATTCGCCCATAGAATTCCCGCTTTTGCATGGGATGCTTATCTTACCCGGCAATTCCCTGTACGAAATCTGGACTTTCTAGCTCAAGCCGGTGGTTTTATGACGACCCTTCGTTCGGCTCTCTTCAGTCCTCTGGATTAAGACCATGATTGGGTAGGAAGGAATTCATGGATTCACAGGATGAAAATGCTTTTGAGGGCATTGCACCTCACTCTCTCTCACCTCACTCCGAGTACGGGCAACCCTCACAGTATCCCTACGATGTATTTATAAATCACAGAGGTCCAGATGTTAAGAAGACCTTGGCTGATGCACTGTATCGCCATCTCAGTGCCTTCAATCTGCGAGTGTTTTTAGATCAGAAAGAATTGCAGACGGGAGATTTCTTACCGGCCGCCATACAGCATGCTCTCGCCACATGCAAACTCCACCTTGCGATTTTCTCCCCAAGATATGCTGAGTCGCCGTGGTGTTTGGCGGAGCTCTCTTTCATGCTTAAAACCGGGGCTAAAATCATTCCCGTTTTCTATGACGTGCAGCCCTTCCACGCTCGATACGTCAACTCTGGCCCCTATGCAAAGGCCTTCAAAGATTTCAAGGACAAGAACAGAATTGATCTCCATATTGTTGAGAAATGGAAAGAGGATCTCCACAGGGTTTCCTTTATTTCGGGCTTGGTGTTCGAGTCAATCAAAGAGTAAGAATATTTTGGCCTATTTAGGTTTTGAGAAGCCGTACTAAGAACATTTTCGCTCATTGTAGATATATGATTTAAAAATCTTCATTGTTATTGTGCATAATTTCTGGTATGAATTGTTTGAATTTAGTTTTTTTTTAATTTTTATTTTAGTTCTTTTTTGTTGGTAAGGTTATGGATCAAATTTTATGATCTATTATGAGAAAGAAGAGAGCAAGACAGGAAAAAAAAATATCGCTTTTATCTTGTTGCTCTCTTCTTTCTTATGATGGATCATGGTTTTGTTACTGTCTTCTTTCTGATAATAGATCATAGAATTTGTTACCTACATGAATAGTCCCTGTGCTTCACCTCTTTGAGCATCACCTAGATCCAATGAGTGCTAAGTGTTCCATTCACATGGGTCAATGAGTTTGACTCAAAAAACTACACAGTTGAATTCTCTGATAGCAATATCACAATTTGACTTGCTGTGGAAATATCTCATACTTATCAAAGTCTATGTTGTTATTGTGCATAATTTCTGGTATAACTGTGTAAATTTATTTCCTCAATGTAATGGATCAAACTTCATGCATGATCTATCTGTAAGAAGAAGAGAATAAGACAGAAGAAAATAATGTCTTGTTTTTATCTTGTTGCTCTCTTCTTTATAACGATGGATCATAGAATTTGATCCAAACATAGAGAAATAAATTTACACCTGACAATTTTTGCCCCTATTCATTTTCTGTAATTGGGTTTTGTTCTAGTGACAAGGATGTGCTGTTGAGAAGTATAGTGGATAGAGTGTTAGAAGAAACAAAAGGAGAAGTGTTGGAGGTGGCTAAACACCCCGTTGGACTGGATGACGCCCTTGAAGCTTTCCAAAACACAATATTGAAGTCAGATGAAGAGCAGAGCGGTTATGTAAAAGTTGTGGGTATTGTTGGGATGGGAGGATCTGGCAAAACCACTCTCGCCAAGAAGATATACAACGAAAGGAGCTGGGCATACAAAGGGCGCTGTTGCTTCTTGTCAGATGTCAGACTGGAGGCAGCCAAAAATGGCTTGGCGTCTTTACAGACTAGGCTTCTTCAGAAACTTCTGCATTATGATTTCAAGATTGATAATAGCAGCCAAGGGAAGGAAATTCTGAGAGATCGCCTACAAAATCGTGAGGTTTTAGTGGTTTTAGATGACGTGGACGAGGTGGAGCAAATGGATGCGTTGCTAGTGAAGGAAGCGATTGGAGAGAGGAGTCTGGTGATTGCGACATCTAGGGACAAGGGTGTTCTCACAAGCTGCGGAGTTGTGTTATTTCATGAGGTAAAAGGAATGGGAGAGGTTCATGCCAGAGAGCTCTTCTGCTGGCACGCTTTTCTTTTTCCTTATCCGCTACAAGGATTCGAAGCTCTTGTCGAAAGTTTCCTGATTGCATGCTCTGGTTTACCACTTTCCCTGAAGGTCATTGGCTCATTTCTCCATAAAAAGAACATTGCCTTTTGGAATGGAACGCTGGAGAAAGTTCACAAGCACATTTTAAATAAGGATATAACAAACACACTTAAGATTAGTTACGATGCCCTTGACAGATTGGAGAAGGAGATATTCCTTGACATTGCTTGGTTTTTAGCAGGAGAAGAGAAAAATATGCTGATGAGAATATGGGATGGCTCGGGGTGGAGTAGTTTGCAGAGTCTTGAGAGCCTTGAGCAAAAATGCCTAATCGAATTTGTTCATGAAAATCAAGGGTATGAGAATAAGGGGGAGGACCGCCTGGTTGTCCGTATGCATGATCACCTGAGAGATATGGGGAGAAGTGTTATTGATAATCAAACCCAACGCAGTCGCCTCTGGCGTCCGGAGGATATTCGCACTTACTTGTCCCGCCGTCAGCTTGTAAGTATATATACAATTTAAAATTTATCTTTATATGGATCTTAAAATAAAACTTTAAAGAGATATTAAATATGGATAGATGTGTTTCTCATAAACTTTACTTAATCACACAATCTAAAGATGATAGACATTGACAAGCATGAAACATCTGATTGTTGAACACTTTGATTATGTTTATAGTTTCTAATTACCAAAATATAAGCACGAAACATCTGATTATTGAACACTTTGACTATGTTTATATTTTCTAATTATCAATTTCGCTTTGTGCTTGTCATAAGATTTCAACTTTGTTTTGAACACCCTTGATTAGCTTAGTTCATATATTTTTCCTTTTTTCTTTTGAAGCATTGTCCCTCAAACAAACAAGAACAAATCAATTATAATACTTGGAAATCTTTCTTTTCTTTTGCTCATCAATATCAATGATCTCTAGAATCAACACTGCAACTTTTCTTTATGGAATGAACCCCAAACATGTTTTATAGCTAACATCCTCTTTTAGTAGTAATAAATTATTGTTGCTTGTTTCACATATAATAAGTGTTCTCTTATGCCTCTACAATGGATGATATCTACCCTTGCATGGTTTTGATTCTATAATGGAATTTCTTGTTGCAAGAAAGAAAATTGTGGCAAAATGAACTAAGACAAGGTGGAATAAAATGGTCAAATTGTGAAAATAGTGGGTGTAGCCAACAGTTAATTGTTTCTTATTATTGGTAGTAGTTTTGTAAATTTTCATAGCTAATCAAGGTTGAGCTTAGATCAATCACAAAAACTTTTTATTTTGATCTTGAACAATATTGATTTTCATCCTTTTGAAAATCATTTTAGTTTGCAAGGCTTTCAACTTATATATCATCACTTCAAAAGTTTGCTCAATTCCTTAATTTTCTTTTTAACTTTCACTAGTTTCTTCTTCCAAAATATCTCTTTCACTATTTTCTTTACTCTTTTATCTATATTTCTCATTGGAACAAATGATCTTCTTATACAATTGAATTTTAATCACATAGAAGAACTGCTTAAATAATATCTAATGGTGATTGATTTGATGGCTTTGTGCAACTCTATTTCCTTTGTATCAAATTATTTTTTCTATCTTCAATGATTATCCGTTGGAATATAAAAAAAGTATGCACACCAATAGGATAGATTTTGAATATAGGAGGCAACTATTTTTAAAAAGTAGCAATCAATTTCAGATCCCTTGTTGCAGATTAACATCTATTGTTTCACTTTAAAATGTAGTGACCTATTTCTTGATTCCATTTTTTAATATAAAAAAATTTGATCCATCATAGCTTAATTTTAAGAATTTTTTATGAATTGCCATGGTTTCTTGGCACAACTTTCTTTTGATTTTTTTTTCTTTCTCATTGTCTTTCTATTATGACCTTCATCACTCTCATGAGTAGCTAACATTAATGGAGTTCAAAATTACTTAGAAATCGATCATAGATACCATATCTCCTAATCTCCAATCTAACAGTCATTTCCATAAGCTGACATCTTCATTGTTGATATGATATGCGTTATTCTTTAATTTGCCTTCAATTTTTCCAAAAATAAGTCATACGACTTTTCATAAGTACAAAGACCTTTGATGTTCTAATATCAATTTTGAAAATTGAAGAGCTTTGAATAAATTTTCTCTATTTAAAATTTGATGCTTTAATATCAATTATGAAAATTGAAGAGCTTTGAATAGATTTTCTTTATTTAAAATTTATAGATTTAAAGATCTTTAAATAGATAAAATGTATACAAATGTATGTCTTACATGAAACATGACTTATGACAAATGTATTGGAATATGCAATTAAATATAATTTGAGTTTTTAACATGTAATCTATTATAAGAAAGATTGTGTTTTGATTACAAATAGAAGATTATATTAGATCCTGTTTTGTGTTCTGCTTTAATATCAAATTAGTTTGATAAAATATAATTTTCTAGATGCTGCAATAGTATTTTGTATGCTGAGTTCTTTATAAATTACAAGGAGCTCCATTACCATCACTTAGGTCAATAGAGGGAGAAAATCGCCTCATTTGAAAGAACTCATTTGTAGGTGTGTTGGCAGAGTAATTGGCCCCACATATTATCGGAAGAATTGTAGTTTGCAGGAGTTTAA
This sequence comes from Thuja plicata, assembly GCA_018584345.1. Taxonomy (NCBI): domain Eukaryota; kingdom Viridiplantae; phylum Streptophyta; class Pinopsida; order Cupressales; family Cupressaceae; genus Thuja; species Thuja plicata. The sequence continues at coordinate 347,345 of MU223460.1, read as the reverse complement.
AATAAGAGTTCTAAATATATATTCGTGAAATTCACTTCTATTTTTAATTGTTTTTTATTTGTTTAAATATTCTATTTATAGAAGTATTGATGAATTTCTTATTGCTTTTATCACGTGATCAAGTAGTTTTCTAATTAATCTGAATCAATAAAAGAACATTTATTAATTGTATATTTATTGCTGCTGCAATTTCCAAGTTCATGAATTAAAATACCCACTTAATGTTATCCCCAAAATGGATGCAATACAAAGATTTTCCTAGAAGCTCTTTAGTATTAAACTAGTAGTTCTCCATTTTTTTCATGATTTCCTCTTGTCACAATTCCAGGGACTAATTATGGAGGTCCGAGGAATTTGTGCATCTCCCGCTCCAGATTTATATGAGAGCGAAAGAATGGCATCACCAGTTTCGAAATGGAAGGCATGCTGGTTGCAGGTATTGGAGATTTGTGGTGTTTCGGCCATGCTGAGAGGCTACCCTGTTCAGGTTGTGAGAAGCGCATTAAGGCTGCTTGCAGCCCAAGGTGATTCTGTTCTCACAGAATTCAGCGATTTCTCAACAGAACTGCTATGGCTTCGATGGGATGATTGCCCCTACACCAGCATTCCTTCCCACTTCTCCATGCAAAAATTGAGAGTTCTAGAGCTTTTAAAGGGATCCTGTCAGCTTGAAACTTTGTGGCAGAGTCATAAACAGGTACAGAACTTAACTGCTATTAATTTAATAGTCAAACTACATTTCAATCCAAAGCTTCCTTGTTGAGAAAACCTGTGCTTGCAGGCTCCCACACAGTTGCGCGAGCTATCTGTACACCACCTCAAGAATTTGCCCGAGTCAATAGGACTTCTCAAGCATTTGGAAAAGATAGTTTTGCGTGCAGGTTTAATGGAAAGTTTACCAGATGAGTTTTGTAAGTTGAAATCCCTGAGTCACCTCGATCTAGGTTACTGCTTCGAGTTACAATCGCTTCCCCATGGCTTTGGCAATTTGACGAGCCTAAGACACCTTGACTTGACCAATTGTGGTAAATTGAAAGCTCTCCCACATTCCTTCAATCAATTGATACATCTCCAATACCTGTCCTTGTTCTTCTGTGGCTGCTTGATGGTCTCCGCGGATGTTCTGAGAAATATCAGGAGGCTTGAGTATCTAGACTATTCATCCATTGGAGTGGAGACCTTACCTACCCACATTACATCTCAAAGATTTCTCACAAATCTCTACGTGCGTTGCCCAACTCTGAGAGAGTTACCCATAGACATTGGAGAACTGGGCAATTTAAAAGTTGTTGAAGTGGAAAACACAGCGTTTACATCATTACCCACTTCCCTGGAGAAGCTTACCCTCTTAAAGTCATTGTCTGTGAGGGGTTGCCTAAAGCTCAGCTGCATACCGGAGTCCATTGCACAGCTGAAAAATTTGCAATACTTAACTTTGATCGATACTGGTGTACAACGTTTACCCCAGGGACTTGTACATCTGAGCAATCTTGTGAACTTGTCTGTTCAAGGTAGCCCAGTTGGGGATGTCATACTTTCAGTGGGAGATGGTGAAACTAGTGCAGGCTTGTCCTGTAAACCATATTCATTCCCTTCTCACCATGCCATGTCGCGACTGAAATTCATAACTTTGAGTTACACAAACATAGTGAAGCTATTCATCAGTAAAAATGCGTGCCCCAACCTTGAAACTCTTGAAGTTATAGGGTGTGTAAATTTAGAGGAGGTTAAAGGGCTGCCGATAACATTGGTGAATCTAAGGCTGTACCTGTGTGATAGACTGAAAAAGATATCGGGACTTTCTAATTTAACAAAGCTCAGATACCTCAATCTGTGTGGGTGTTTGGATTTGCACGAGCTTGAAGACCTCTCACAACTGACTTCATTGGAAAGCCTTGTAGCAGATGGGTGTTGTGTGCTCACAAAGATGGAAGGACTGGACTGTCTCTCGTTGCTCAAGGACATACAAATTGCAGCCTGTCATAGTGGTGTTTGGAAAGGCATCAACTGTTTAAAGGTAATTTTTTGTGACATGAATTCTCATTCGCTATATCAACACAGATGGATTTTAAAATTACATTCTTGTCGTCTAAGGACTTGAGCTTAATTGGTTAAAAGCTTTGGGTTTTTATTGTGGAGATCTAAGTTCAAATCTCCATAAGAACATCTTATGTGATATTCTATGTTGTGATTCTTGATCTTCTTAATTAACTTATAATTTGTAGTGTGTGCACTCGAATCTCTAATATTTAAAAAATTACATTCTTGTCTATTTCAGAGATTGCCCTCAAAAGTATCCAGTATAACTTTGAATATGAAGACTGTGGGTGGTGATGAAAAAGAAGTGAACTCAATTCTATCTTCTTTCATGTTCTCAGTCTCTGTACTTGAATTCCCAAGTTGGTGGGTGTGCAAACTTGGAGTAGAGGAGGTGAGATCCTGCTCTGCTGTTATTCTAGTTTTCTTGTGTGAAAGCTCGGCAGAGAAACATAATCCTCATGTGTACGAGGACATCATAAGATTGGGCAATAAATATTCCATGCAAGAGTACAAGGTAATTGTCAAGTTTGAGAGCGAATGCCAGCGGATGATTCTCAGTGTTTTTACAAGAGACTCCGCCTTTCTTCAAGACTTGAAGATAATTAAAGTTGAAGATGATATGGGTGTGTATGCCAACCTGCCTTTTGAAAGTAACAAGGGCTGGTTGGTACTACTGCGAGACGAAGAAGAATGGAAAATTAAAGATATTTGGGAAAAGCTATTTACATATGCCTACTCCAAACAAGCACTCTAGACGAATATACACACACTCCGGACTCCAAACTAGCAATCGCACTTGAGTGTGCAATGGTTACGCCTCTTTTGTTATGTTAATTAATTTATGTTAAATGTCAATGGTGTGTCACAATTGTGTAATTATAATTTGGAGGAATGTTAAATTGGAATTGAATTTGTTTTTGTTAGTTGCATTAAAGTAATTATACATGTAGTGGCAATATATATTGTGTATAATATCCCATGTATTGATGTTAAGTATTTGAATTTTAGATTGTAGTTTGGTCAAATGTATTTGTAGAACATATTCCACGCAATTGAAAAACGTAAATACAAATGATATAATGACGAGAGCAATTGAAAAATGTAAATGGAAATTGTGTACATAAAATATATTCCAACAATCCAATTATATTTCATTTTAGTAAACTTAGAACAATGTTCATTAAATTCAAAATAGACGGCATTCTGTCTGTGTTTCCGCTCTGAGCCATCCATTTGTCATACCGCATTTACTGCGGGATCATTCTTGCATTAGGGTTAGCCTTTTAGTATGGCTCCGGCCAACTTTGGCCCAGCAGTTTCTG
>MU223460.1:310505-321572 GCA_018584345.1 Thuja plicata | reverse complement strand
CTTATATAAATTATATGGATATATATAATAATTATAATACATATTATTATTATTACATATATATCAATGTGTACTCGATAATTCAATAACAATGATTTTATCTGAACGAAGCTACATTCCTTAACATGAATAAATACTTTTAACATTTTGTTGGTCGGTTATGCAAATCTATGATTGATCTCCTTGAATTTTGAAACAAGCGCTGAGAATTTAACAGTCCACGATATTTTGTTTCTGGTAAAGTGTGTTCTTCCTTTTACTACCAAGGACTAAGGATTTTTTAACATTCCACTGGTATCTGGTGCACTCTCCATTATCTCCGTCTAGTACCGAAACTGCAGATATAATCAATCTGCTTCACTTGAGTAGCAAGGGCTGATGTTTAATATTCCATTAATAATCATTCTTCTTCCTGTTAGTGCTGAGAATCTGGATTTATAATTCCATCAGTATTAGGCGCACGAGTAATTGATCTTCTTAGATATGGTGCCAAGGACCGAGGATTCAACTTTCATGCCTATCTATAGCTAAATGGGTATTCACAGAAAAAAAAAAAAAGAAGTCATTTGCAAAAACCCATATGAAGTGGTATCAATATTTTTACCAGGTATAATCCGTGCACAATCTCCGTAATCAACCAGGTATCTTAGATTTTCAAAATTTCTAGTGCACGCTCCATTGAGTTTTGTTCCGCTTGTAAGGCATAAAACTCTTAAAGATTTGTGCATCTTATCTAGATGTTCTGCTTGAAGTTGGAATACCGGTTGTATGCATAATGGGATTATTTATCAGTAAAGAGTCATCGAATTAACACAAATCTTGAATCTTGTGATCAAGCCTTGAAGCCACTAGGTATAATTCTGTGCAGGCAGAAAAATTTCGAATCCTTATTTTTTCACCCAATCCTAATAATTCTATTCGGAACACTAACTTAATATTAATCAGAATCCTATCACTAATCCTACAATTACTATGAACCATAATCTTATTGTTAACCTGAATTTTATATCTGATCTTAATTGTAAGCTTAACTATAATTATATTGCTGAGCTTTGGCTATATTTACGCCGTAGGCGTTTCTATCTGGGAAAGCCCTGACCTCTTTTGTGCGATCAACGGTCAGTAGTATTGGAGAGGCCAATGACTACCATTGGAATCATCGCCACCGTCCGTCTGTTACAAGAAAGCATGAGGTGGACCCACGATTATTCTATTCGCTTACGCGTTGATATTGTCACGTTCTCTCTCAATTATGAGGAGTGTGATGGATTACTACCTAGCACGTTATTGAATATAGAATCGTTAACATTCTAAGTCGATTAACTTTCCAATCAATTCCCTTACGATGAACTTTCCAATCAATTCTCAGAGTCGATGAACATTCAATTTACAAGACCGGAGCAATTACCAAATCGTTATATGCGATAAATTATATTTAGATTATGCTTAAAAACTGACATTTTATTGCATTACAGTGAGGAGAAATTAATATTCCAAAATGTAATGGATTGAATAGAGGGAAGGGATAAATTTTCAGCTGTGTTGTTGTTTCTTACACTGCTCTCCAACAAGGCACCTTTCCAACACACCATCTCCAATATCGTCAACACCACATTTCAAGGAGAGCTGAATAATCACGATTCAGTGAGTTACAATCTGAGATCAAATTTGAATCTTTGAAACAAAAATGATATGTTGAAGATAGATTTGTAGTGATTTTCTTACGGATAATGTCTTTTTACATGAACAGGAGGAGATGACATTGGCTCTGGACAAGGCTTCCATACCCAAAAAGATGGTGATAATAATCACTATGAACGCAGCATGGATCGAGTCTGGTGGGATGTTTGACTTGTTTATGAAGAGCTTTGAAGTTGGAGAAGGAACACAACCACTTCTAAACAATCTGCTGGTGGTTTCCCATGATGAAAAGGCGTTCAACGCCTGCACAAAAATCCATCCTCACTGCTATCGATTAAAGACTGCAGGAGTTGATTTCTAACAGTACACCCGCATTGAGAAAACAAATGAGCTCGATCTGTAGCTCCCCTGTTTATAGCCATGGCAGAACACTCCCTCTAAAAAAAATCTACAAATCCACCAACAAAAGCAATCAAAATTCAAAGAAAATAAATTAAAATCCAAATAATTGTGAAAGGGAAAGAGGTGTTTTCCCCCCTCAACGGTCTGCAGAGGCGTCTTGGAATGTTGAACGAATACCAATTCATGTCCAGTTTAGGCGCCATGGAATATAAATACAGAATTAATATTCACTTAATTGGCTTTTGAATTGCGTGGAAGGAAAGAACAAATCCCTATTATCATCATTTTGTCCCATCCTGCAGCCACAACGACAAGTATAAACCACACTTTCAAAATTAATGTGCAACTGCAAGACGATCCATTACCTCAACCGTACATCACTAGATCATGACAGATGCAAACTGAAACAACACATAAATGACCAAATAAAAAAAAGATCGTATTCAAGAGTACCCAAAAAGATGATTGAATCGTTGTGATCCTGCTCATAAGGCATCTATAGAAGGGAAACTTAAATGTTCAAATTACACAAATTTACCAACGTCCTCAAGAGCATGCAGTCTATGAGACCAACAGATTGAGGTGAAACTTGTAGAGATTTTTTAGACCTTTTTTTTTTTTTTTATGTAGCGTATGAAAAAGTGAGAGGATCCAGAGACCACACATGTCCGTCTTTATGTAGTATTTAAATGTCATAAGCATTTGACATGACAAGGGTTCATCTAAATTCTGCGCAGAAAGCCACACGCCTCCTTTAAAATTTGCTTGGTGTCAAGAATACATGTCACTCTATATTGAGATGATTGAAATAACATTTGAAATCTGCAGTTGGAGTTGGAAAAGACAATGTAACAATGTAAAAATCTGAAAGACAACTAAAATATGGAAATGGAGAGGTAAAACAATTGTATGGATCATTGCCTAATGTGACACCTAAGCGTGAAGCTAGAGTTCCCGTTACAACTATTTTCAATTAAGTCAATATTGAACTGAGATATTTAATTGATCTAAAATTAAAGTTTGACTGTTGTGCTGTTGGAGAATCAAGCACTCTGCAATCTCTCTTTACCCCACATCTATAAAGAGTGACACTAGAATTACAAGGCACATCATGAAAGCTAGATTTTCTCTTGCCCTGTATTTTCATGGTTGTAGATTTCCATTTACGCCCCTTCATAACTAGGCTTAGATGCCTCAGAGACCTATTTACACAAAATAGGTCTCTGCTAAATAAGTGTGACACATGATAATTCAAGAATTCATCTTGTGTCACTTATCAAAGATAAATTTAATTTATTAGGAGCATGGATTCCATTACAACCTCACATTTCCACCCTTTTCTTAGCCTTAAATTCTATTTCTATTTCATTGTTATCATACCATAAAATGGGCAATATAAAGAGATCACTGCATGTATGACAATTCCTACTGCCCAAATCTTTGTGTTTTGCTAAAAAAATAAAATTTGCAGAGCTATTATTGCTTTTATTAATGAAACGCATATGAAGACGACTAGGACATTAAATACTGGGGGCACCATGAACAAGTGTGACCTACAGGTGCAGCAACACAACGACTGTCAATCTATACAGAAGTAGCGTCTATTCCAACTTTATTCTACACTTCCTGAAACGCATGCCAGAGACCTCGAGAAAAGTGTGATCTCTTGCCTTGTAATTTGAAATTTTTTCTATGGGTGTCTGTTGCAACTTATTTTAACCAATGAAATCATGGGTAAACATTTTTCATATATTTTAAGCTTAACAAACTTGCAGTTTCTTCTGTTCAACATATCATTAAAATAGCAACTTACAAAAACATGATTTATAATTGGTTGGTGTATTTAATGGTTAATCAGTGCTTAACGAGCAAGCCCTCCGCAATAGTTACTGCCATGGCAGGAACTAATAAGAGGAGAAAATATTTTGACACTCATTATTTTCTTGGTAGCAAGATTTGGATTCAAGAACGATGTAATGGGCAATGAATGAGGGAGGCACATTTCTCCCTATTTCCTCAACATTCGCCAATTGCGTGCAAAATGTGGGAGGACACTGGAGGCATGTTAGCCATATTAATATTATCCCTATAATGCATTGGCAAATACAATGGTTTTCATGTGTTCTCTTGCATTGATATTTGGAAAGCCTCTCTACAACGCTAATGATAGATTGCTAATGAGAGAGAGAGAGAGAGAGAGAGAGAGAGAGAGAGAGAGAGGAAGTGACAAACAAAGGGACAAATACTTAAATTACCTTTCCATAACTCTACGGCGTTCCCATTGCACACTAAGGTGTGATTGCTAGTTTATTAACAGTATCAAAATTGACAAATATTGACAGTATCAAAATTTGGATTCTCATGTAGAAGGTATGTCTCGCTGGTAGAGATTAAAATATCAACTTATGCAGAAAGACTGAAATAATTTACCAGAGTTAAAAAGGCTACATAAGGGTAAAAGGTATCGTAGAAGTAACAAACGTCTGTTGTTCAATAGTTGTTGTTGTCTGTTGTTTGTTGTTGTGAGTGCTCTGAGCTTTCTTCTTGCAGGTAATGGTAATTTTATCTAACATAGTAATTTGTAATTTATAGGAGAAGAGGGCGGCGGGGCAAAGAGCATTCCAGAAGGCTCTAGCCTAATACATTAAATGCAGGATAAGAGAAAACCTAATCAAATATCTTCAAACAGCAAGCCTCCACGACTTCACAGCGAGAGAACATTCCCATCTAATACATTAACTGCAGCAAACCTAATCAAATATCAATCAAATATCTTCACAGCGAGAGAACATTCCGATGGGACTGTTATAATTTATTACTAAGGTATATATAAGTATATTTATTAATTTATAGGTATGTCTCTCTATTAGTTTTAGACAGAGTTTACTGAAATCATGCAATCCTCTAGCAGTTACGATAGGTTATATTAATAATATATTATTACACTATATTAATAATATATTAAGGTAATATTTATACTGATATTATATATATTTATTAAGATATATATTAAGGTAAGATAATATAGTTAATTATTCGTAATATATTATAAATATCTAATTGTAATATACTTAAGATAATTTAATTAATATAACCTTAATAATATGTTTAACTAAGGTTCACTATATATATCTATATTATATAATCTATACTAAGGTTAACTATATTATCGATTTCTTGCAGTATTTCCTCCTCCATTGCTCTGATAAAGTAAGAAAAAAATCAGCCACATGATAAACAAAAGGAGGACACTATGGACGCATACTTATTATTGGTGATATTAAATTTGAAATTTATGACCTGATTTGATAGTGTGCAATTGAAAATTTACGGCTGTAGCTGCACCTGCGCACTCTGTGAGGAAATTATTTTAGTGTTCCCGATGCCATTGAGAGCCCTCAACAATATGTAGAGAACGATGTTATAGGCCAGCTGGCACGGGCTATAACTACAAATCAACAACAAGACTCTCACCTCATTGAATGGCCTAGATGTTCCCAATGGCAGTCATTGGCATCTTGTACACTCCCAACCATAGATGCAAAAAAATTGGCTAAGGCTTTCCAAGAGGGAAACGCCTACGGCGTAACAAGCACTCTAGATGAATATACACACACTCTGGACTCCAAATCTTATATAATACTAATACTTCCTTTCTTTGATAGAATTGTCCATATTGAAAATTATAAAATAAAACTTTAGTCTTTAAATAAATAACTGATATATTATTTGTTTTTTTTGTTAGACTTTGACATTTGTCTATTCTAGTTTGTCGACTTGTTCTCGATATGCTATAGTAAATTATATATGATTTTAAACAATCATATGTGAGAATTTAATCTTAAAAAATTTAGATGATAATAAAATAGTTTTATGTCTCATTTTTATAATAAAAATATATTTATTTAATTTTATTTGTCATAATAGGAATGATATGTGTTTTATTGTCTGATTGAATCAGTAGTAAAGGTTTGTTATTTAAGATTGATAAAAAAAAGTTTTGTTATTTAAGGTAAGGGGGGTTTCTTGACACTATATTGTTGAGTAGAAATTTGTTTTGTATAAGAATGGTATTGGAAGGTAGATGCTTCAAATAAGATGACATATATATTTGAAACATGATATTTATAGGTGTTTGTTTTATTACTATTTATTCAAACATTTCATTAAATCACAATGTCTAGAGTATTTTAAATATGAGAACAAATATATTATCATGAGGATTCACTTAATAAAATTGTACTTTAAATATAATCACAAATATATTAGCATGGAGATTCACTTAATAAATTTGTACTTAGATGCATGAGGACATACTAAACAAGTATTTAATATTTAATTTATCTGCAAAATATTATAATTATACTTAGAAAGGAAGGATCTAGTTATCAACTTACAAGTTAGAAAGTTTAAATATAGATTCCTCATCGTAGAAATCTAAATAGGAGATGGAGATTCAACCTTGTCACATGTTATTACACGATGTGACGTATTGCATATTTGGGTGTGTGGTTTGCATTGTTAGTTGTTGAGAATAAAGAAGTGTAAGATGATTTAGTAGTTACTATTTCCATATTGTGTATGGTGTAGGAACCTATGTGAAAAGCCCATATGATAATATAACTTTTTGCTAAGTTAATAGGTTACCATAAAGGATGGGTGTATGGTTTTTGCAAGTGGCTTATCCCTCTTATTTTAAAATACGACAATGTTATTCTCATCCCAAATCTTCATTCAATTAGAGACTTTGTGTTACTGTACATGTTAAGTTATTTTTCCAGGTTGAATAAGTAACACAATGTTGCCAAATTTTAAAAAGAGAATTCATATTGATGGAAACTCTTTTGAAGGATTAATACAAGCTTTTGATTACTTTGATTGTGATTTTTTTCCGTAAGAGTTTCTCCACAAGAATTGTGTCAATTATGGTTAATTATTTTTCTTTCTTTTGTTGATGTGTGCAATAACTTAAAAATCGTAGTAGATAGTCTTTGATAATATTTTGATTTGAATACGTAAAAATACAAAGCTATGTCACACTTTTATAAGGGAAACGACCGATACTAATCAAACTTTTTAACTTGAATCACTAGAAAGTGACATGTGTTAAATTTTTAAATGACGTAAACTAAAGAAATATATTTTTTAATGTATGTTTTTGCTAGACAAGGTGCAATAGAAGTTGCAGTTGATTATATTAATTTTAATAAAATATTAGCAAGAGTATATAGTATGGCTAGCCAATTACAAACCAAGAAACCCTATATACCTCTAATTATTGTCATGAGACAAATAGACCAACAAAGAACAAGGACAAAAAATACAGAGGAGACAGGGGCTCTGATAGTGGTAGAGAGAAATAGACTAGTAGTCTCATTCCAAGCAAAATACAAGTGCTCTAAAAGCCCACTTGTGGCATAGTGAACATTTTATACAAATCAATGTTATCAAACATGGTTAAACAAAAAATATAAATATAAAAGACATACAAAAGGGGTTAGTACTAAAAATAAAGGCTCCAAGTTAACTAGTTGAAGAGACCTCAATAACTGCAATGTCTCAACCACTAATATCACAATCAAAATATTCTTTCAAGAGCACATGTGGTCACATAGAAAGAGAAAGAGCATACATAAAAGATGAGACAAGACACTAGGTAAGTGCAAGAAGTTGAGTCCACTTAAGGGGTCCCCGAGCTTTTCCACTTATTTATTTTTGCAAAAGTTGGCTTTACAAAACAAGGTCCCACAAAAATAGAACGGGCTGGCATTACAATTTAGGGTCCCCGAACCTAAATTTGAATCGAGGTCCCGTGGCACACGGGACCCCGAACCTACATTCATGGAATGCTACCTCGATCGAAATGGGGTAGCGTTCCTTAAAATTACTTAGTTTATTTCCCCACTGTGCATGTCATTTTCACAAAATGCAGCCCCACATCCATGCGTGATCTCACTCCCTTTCCGGCCCCAGCAAGCTCTAGGTAGGCCATTTTTTGCATTTTCATTAGTTTTTTATATTTTTTATAGTATTTTTTGTTGGTTTTTATTTTAAAAAATAGGTTTTCTATATGAATTATATTTAGTTTTGTTGTTTAAATGTAAACAAAATTTATGTTGCATATTGTATTTAATTTTTTCATGTATTTTATAAATATAGAATTATTTTTTATTGGGTTATTATTGTTCTTTCTTCATAAAAATGTGCTCAAATAACATAAAATAAAAAATAAAATGAATGATAAATCTAAAATGCAAACCCTAAACAAGTATCTTATAATAGAAACCCTAAACAAATAACATCTATAATAGAAACCCTAAACAAATAACATATAGAATATAAACCTTGTATAGTTCAATCGTACACAATAAAAAAACAACCACTAGAATAGAAACCCTAAACCCTGAACCCTCTTCACGTTAAGTCTAAACCACTAGTTGACTCTTTACCCTCAACCATAAACCCTATCTATCAGCCCTAGGTATCCATCAATGTATACTGTGACCCATTAATACATACGAGGGCCCCTTTAGACCACTTAAGACACCTAGGACCCCTTAGAACCTTGAGGAACCATTTAATGAATTATAGGATGCTCTAAGACCTATTAATGTATCATAGGACCCCTAAGGACCATTTAGAACCCATAAATGTATTCTAGGGCCCATTAATGTATACTAGGACCCCTTAGGAGCCCCATGACCCATTAATGTACCCTCGGACAACTTAGGACCCAGTGATGTATCCTAGGACCCCTCATGACTCATTATGTATCCTAGGACCCATTAATACATACGAGGACCCCTTATGACCACTTATGACCCCTTAAGACATCGTAGGGCCCATTATGTATCTTAAGACCCCTTAAGACATCCTAACACCCATTAGGACCACATATGACACTTAGGACCACTTATGACCCCTTAAGATATCGTAGAGCCCATTAATGTATCATATGAGCCCCTAGGACCCATTATGTATCCTAGGACCCCTTAGGAGAACTTATGACACCTAGTACCCCTTAGGACCTATTTATGTGTCCTATGGCCCCTTAGGACCACTTAGCACCCGTCAATGCAGTATTTGTTAGAATTCATCGAATTCATAAGCCAAGATCACTTGTAGCAAAATAAACTATCACAAAGCAAAGAATGGAGACACGACTCAGAATGTCCAAGAAATATGAAATATATCAGAGGAGGAATTGAAGGAATTCCCGAGAGAGATGCATAATTACAAAGTGTTCAATCTTAATAAAGGAGATCAAAACCCTAAGAAGGGTGGAGAAACCTAGGTTGCATGAATAATTAATAAAAGAATCAATTATTGCATGCCTAAAATTTAGCTTAAGTGAAACAGAGATAAAAAGTGACTTAATAATTAAATCAATAATGATTTAATTAATAAGTGAAAGGTGACTTAATAATTAAATCGATAATGATTTAATTAATAAGTGAAAATACATTTTTAACTCTAACACCCCCCCTTAAGATAAACTTAGGAAGAAGCCAAAAACCTAGAAACAACTACTGAAAGCAGGAAAGGGTCCCGACAATAAGGCTTGATGAGGTACCTAAGTACAAAAATCTATGTAAAGAGGAGAAAAGGAGAAAACCCAGTGGGAAAAACCCCTCTCCAAAAAGATATGAGGCCTAGTGAAGGACTGAAGAAGCCTCCAAACTAGAAAATGTCCCAGAAAATAGGAACAAAGAAAGAACATGTAGAACACCTCTAAAGCATAAAACTGCAAACATTGTCAAAGAACTGCTCTAGTGTATGAGTGCACTCAAATGACACTACTCAAATCAGGATGGAAAACAAGGAAAACATCAGAACTCGAAGATATAGATCTATGGAAAAAAATACCAAGTTTGAAGCCTCCAAAATAAGAATGAAAGAAGAGTGTCCATATGGTAGATGATCCATCTCACCGAAATGCATAGGTACTAGCCACTGCATCCACCTAGTATATAGGAAAAAAATTTGAAAACATCGCTCACTCCATCGAACCAAGGAAGGATATAGAACCAACAGGAAATACCCCCCACCCCCCCATTATGCTTATCAGGGAGAGGTATAACAGATACACTGAGAGATTTCCAAGAATAATTGCATGATGAAGAACGTACAAGCACAAATAAAGTATCATGTCGAGGATGATCATTCGCTAACACACATGAGGCTAATGTCATGGAAGGAACACTCACTTGACAAAAGGTTCAGCAACCCCACAAGGCACTTTATAATATAGTGCGAGTACAATCAGGCACAAAATGTGCGGGATCCCAAGCATGCATGATGGCAATTTATCTCAGTGCGTTTGCAAAAAATAGATGCTATAGAAAAATATGTATATAATACCCAGGAATGAATGAAAGCTAAATAAACATATGTAACAGCTAACAAGTGTATGCACCCTAAAATGGTCGCCTAGACTGTGGGCCCCATTTATCATTTTTATTATTTTATCAATTTCCTGAATCAATGGTTTAGAACATTTTCAATTCAAATCAATTTCCTTGATCAAATTGTAATTAATTCAATTATTTCAATATTTCCTAAGGTTTGATCATTTCATCAATAATCTTATTTAATTAAAAGAAAACATCTCTTTTTATTAAATAAAATAATCTTATTTAATTAAAAGAAATAAAATGATCTTATTTAATTAAAGGAAAATCCCTTTTAATTAAATGATTTTATCTTATTAATATCCCTTTTAAATAAATAAAATAATCTTATTTAATTAAAAGAAAATCTTTCTTTTAATTAAATGATTTTATCTTGTTTTAAAATCCAACTTTTAATTAAATAATATTATCTTATTTAATTAGGATACCTTTTAAATAAATAAAATAATCTTATTTAATTAAAATAAATAAAATTATCTTATTTATTTAAAAGAAAATATTTCTTTTAATTAAATGATTTTATCTTGTTTTAAAATCCATCTTTTAATTAAATAATATTATCTTATTTAATTAAGATACCTTTTAAATAAATAAAATAATCTTATTTAATTAA
>MU223460.1:229625-268109 GCA_018584345.1 Thuja plicata | reverse complement strand
AACTCATTGAAAGAATACAGATTATCGGTGAACTAAGAGAAGAAAATGAAAAACTAAAGCATGAGGTTAGAATTCAGCAACAACATAATGAAGTTATCAGAAAGGCTGAAGAGAGCAATAAAAGAATAGATGATTTTATGGAAGGACAACAAAGAGTCAACAACAACAATGGTCTAGGCTTTACCAAAAATAGAGAATCATCAAATCAATCCAATCCAAAGAATTTTTATGAAAATCCAAGACCAAGAAAGCTTACATGCAAACACTGTGGAAAGCAAGGTCACACAGCAAATGTGTACAGAGGCAAAATAAAAGGTATTCCTAAATCTACACCCTCATTCATAGGATTATGTTATAAATGTAACAAGAAATGACATAAGGCATATGAATGTAAGTCTAAAATGGATCAACCAAAGAAGGAAACCTACATGGACAAATATTGTCCTACATGCAAGATGAATGGGCACACAAGTCTTGAATGCTGGAAAAAGAAAAGGCAAGCATGGAAGCCAAAAGTTCAAGAAACTCCATATCAACCAAAGAGAATTGGTAATCAATATGTATGGGACTATAATACTTGGACAAACTGTACAACATGTGGTAGATATGGCCACATAGCTTCAAACTGTATGAGACTATGGACTAGAAAGTCTAGAGGATGGACTAACCCTGGAATGGCATGATTACACTGTCATAAAGTTGGTCATCTCAAAAAGGACTGCAGAGACCGAATGACAGAGACAAGAACATACCCCAATGGAAACACCATTGAAGATATCCAGAGGGCTAGAGATAAGATGTGGATAAAAGCTTCAAGAAATGATGAAGCTGGAATGAGCAATGAAAATGGTGACACCCCATCCAATGGATCCAATGACATCACCAACCCCACCTAAGTAGAACAAGTAAGTATGGAACTGCATTAACAATAAGCTATTACTTTACATCAGTTCCATTATATGATGAAATAATTCCAAATTAGCATAAGAAAGATGCATCATGGTTATACTTGTTGAAATATGTAAAAACTATGTCTTCGGGCTTATATACCGAAACCCGTCAGTATACACTTAAAGGAAACGCTGCCTATATTTACTGAGCAATGTCGGTTACAAGCAAAAGTTGTTAGTATTGACCGAGATGCGTCGGTAAATAACGCATATGAACAAGTTGTCTGTGTTACCAAAACCTATCGGTAAAAGCTAAGTCAACTTTGACTGCTCAAAAATGTTGTAAGCATCACCAATGGTGATAAAGTCTTCACCGACAAACTCAGTCTTTAAACACCAACAAGTTGGTGAGCATTTATTACATGCATTTTAGGGCAACGACTATAAATAGGGCATCGGAGTGACTCATTTCTCATGACACCCATAGTAGAGTGAGAAAAGGCGATTTTGAGCATAAAGGAACCAAGCTGCAGAGCGATCATGAATCGACCTACAAGCATTACAAAATAGTTCAGAGATCATTACGGACACAACAGTAAGTTCTATAGACTGACAACTCTGTGTTTTTATGCATTTACACAGAAGCCCTAATTTATGAAAATGGCATCAACATCATGATCTGTAAAAGATAAGAAAGCAAAGAAGGATGAATTCGAACTCATCAAAAACAATGCATGTGAGGAACCCAAATATAAGATTCATCCAGAGGTTGCCTCACAACCTGATGAAACTGGTGCATTTTCACACATACCAGCTAGGGTTTTGCTAGTTGAAGACATCTGATCCTTCATAAACTGCAAGATTATAGAAATTGGAACGTCTGAGATGGAAGAAACTTACCAGAAGCTTTGTAATGATGATGGAACCCTTAAGGAAGAACACAAGCACATTAAGTTAAAAGGGCTTACCAATTCCCTAAAGTTGCCTAAGGTCTTCAAAACCAATTGGATTCAGTTAGTGCTAAGTAGAATGCACAATAACAAGTTATGGTTGGATGAACCGAAGGAAATCACCTGAGATGTCATCCATGCAGTCACCGGTTACCCCATAACTGATAAAGTAAAGGCACTAAAGCATACACCGAAGGCAGAGATCGAAAAGATGACTAGAGCCAAATGGGATGGTCATGGCTTGAAGGTGACAACAATCACCGATGATGAGATTAAGTTTAGTGCATGTGTATTGGGCTACAAATTTTTTCAGGCCAGCAGATTAAACAGTATTTCATCAGGTGTTGTGGACACAACTTAAAAAATTGTGAAGAAAGGCACACAACTGGACTTATCTGAGCTACTCCTGAATCAGTTAAAGGAAAACCTAAAAATAATTAGGAATGCAAAGTCAAACACCTGTAAGTTTGGCTCATTAATCATGTGTATTTTCTTTTATTTTCAAGAAAAGTTACCATCTGTTGGAGATGTAAAATGGGACAGCACCAAGCCGGTAACCATGCAAATTAATGAGCACATAAATGCTCTAGGAGATCATTTTGAAACTGTCATGGATGAATAATTTAATTTTTCAAAGACCGAATGCAAAAGAGGGTAAGAATCCCTGAGCAACTCATCGAGAAATATAAAGATGAGATATGCTTCATGGTCAACACAGATCATACTTACATCAAACCCATAGTAGCAAGAACAGCATGGTTGCAACCACTGGAATATGAGATCAACATTGATCTTGCAACAAAGGCAATTGATGCATTAATCTATGAGCCATTGGACAAAAAGAAACTAAGGTTTGGCACATATGAGGAGGCCAAGACAAGAATTAAATCAGGCCTAGTAGTAAAAAAGATAGTGAAAAAGAAGGACAAAATGGTAAATAATATCAAGAAGATTCTATTTGTAGACGAGGAAGAAGCTAAGCAAGATGAAGAGATTGAACAAGAGGAGGAAACTGAAGAACAGGTGTCTGACGGTAAAGATGAAGAAAAGACTGACTCAGAGGAAATAGAGTCAGACTCACCACCTCCTCCACCATCAAAGAGACCAAGAACTATAGATGCTTCAAGGACCAGAAGCCAAACGTCCAAAGAGTCTACTCCTTCACCTCTTAAGAAAGGAAAAGTTAGGAATTATAAGAGAAAAGCCCCTGCACCAAAGAGAGGACAAAACAAGAAGGGTAGAAAATTCATCAGAACCCAAGAGGACACCAAGCGAGATGAAGCCTTGGAGGAAGAAAATGTCAAGGTAAAAGAACCTGACACTATTGATGACATTTGTGTTTATATTGCAAACTCTGGAACTATTATTGATCCACATATTAGAAAATGGGGGAAAAGAAATCAAGAAGATCAGAATAAAATTGAAGAAGCCATGATAGCTAAGATGTATAACTTCAAATATGTACCCATGCAATTTGAAGGAAGTTATGTACCATGGGAGCTCTTGGATAGATTATCTGCCCGTTGGACATTTGCTTTGGAAAATGAGAAAGAAATCAGATAGAGAGAGTACTTGTGTCTCTAATGTCACCTGAATCTACAAAGGTAGAGATAAATGAAATGATGGAGAAACACAAGAAAGAATTATCACCGAAGCTAAGGGCATACAAATTTCTTGAAGGAAAGTTGATTGAACTTGAAAAGGACAATCACAATAAATGGTACAAAATCATGAATAGTCCAGTTGAGAAAGACAACCCTGACAAAGACCTTCAACAACAAGATGTTGATAAGGCAAACAAAGATGATACATCCATTGAGCTGGATAAAGAGGAAGATGACACAACAGGGAATTAGAAATCAAATATGGTAGATGAAATATGGGATGATACCACAAATGACAACGTTGTGGATACCAATGTCATCGACATTACTGATGACCCAGCAAATGAAATCAATAAGGATGAATATGTCATTGTTGTAAAAGATACAACCGATGAACATGACACAACAATTGATGGAGCATAGGTGAACATTCCAGGAAAACTACCAATATTGATACAAGCCATCAATATCATGCAAGAATCAAGTAAATCACCTGACAAGGAAACTCCAAAGGATGCAAGAGAAGAGGAAAATAAAGATAACACCGATGGTCAACTAAACATCGGAGACACTCAAGATGTAACCGACACTAAAAAAGTTGCATGATGATGCAAAGGACTCAAATGAAGGAAACAAACCAAAAGATGGAACTCTTGAGAAAACTGATAAAGGTGCTACTGATGATACAAAGGTGAATGTAGAGACATCTACAGACACCCTACGAGCTAAAACTAATGCAAAGCAGCAGATCGAAGCACAACAATTCACATCATCAAGTACAACAAAGAAAGATGAGAAACTAGCAATGGTGCTACATTCCACTAAGTCACAAAAGAAGAAAAAGAAGACAAAGAAGAACAAGTTGGAGGTTACACTAGATGAAATCATTGAAATACCAAAGTGTGACCCCACTACACTTGACATGGATGCACTACAAGAATATGGAGATATATTCCAAAGGAAGGCATTACAAGAAAAGATGAAGAAACAACATAAGGAATCAATGGTACTAGAAACAACATGGAACATTCTACACCAAATTGTACCCGATGTTGATATTGATCAAAGCAAACCGATAATTGATCAACTAGATATCCTCACCAATGCCATCACAACTCAGAACATTGATGTTGAGAAGGCAATTAAGGAGAGAGCAGAAATGAATTATCAACAAAAGCTTCTAGAGAACATTAGCCAAGAAGTGGTCGAGAATAAGGTAAAGCTGTCAGAATTCATATCTAAATTAGACCCCATTATATCTGAAGCTATAACCTTAATTCAAAAGCTAAGCACAATTGAAAATTTCACTCAAGAAAATAGTGAAAATATAGCAAAGCTAGATACAGATCTAGCAAACAATGCTAGTAGCCTAACAACCAATGGAGAAAATGTAGTCAAACTGCATTATGAAAAGATCATAGAAGTAAAATAGTTAAGGCAAGAGCTGTGGGAAGTAGAGACATGATTCAGAGAAGAAGTAATCGAGCTACAGGCTCAACTTCTACCAAATCTCACACTGCTACAACAGCATATCAGTTATGCAAGGCAACTGATAGCAACTCCCGAGATGTCTGTAGTAGACACCATCTATGACATGCATGCCAAGATAACACTTGAGAAAATGGCTCTAGAAAAATTGAAGGAGCAATGGGAGAAAATGATGGAAGACATGAAGTCTTCTCACTCACACATTTTTGATAAGCTCTAAGGTAATTGCCTTTGCCCTTAATATCAAAAGGGGAAATAATACTTGTACAAAATATCATTGAAAATGTTATGTACATTTAGTCAAAATGGGAAAAAGGTAGATATGTATATGTATATTCATAAAGGGACAATGATATGAAGAAGGAAAATATATCATATGTACATATATACCAGCATATACATAGGGGGAGTCATTAAATGACTAAGGATTATATATGTTGTATATACTTAACATTTTGTTAGTATTTTGCACATATCAGTTTTTTTTATACTAATGTCAAAGGGGGAGATTGATGATATTAATTTTTCATTAGTATTCAAACAACATTTTTGATAAGCTTACACCGAAAGACAGTAAAGGGCAAACCGAAGATCAGATTGGCAGATCACCAAGAATGACTAAGTACAGAATGAACTGATGACACAAGGTAGTGTGTAAATTGAAAACCACAATACAGAGAGTTAAAGTGGAACTCGATAGAGGAACCTAAAATGCAAGTTACAATGTAGACCGATGAAATAGATACAGTGCAACCGACAGTAAAAACCAAAGGATAGTCAAGCATGACTGAAAGACAGAACCGAAAGTTAGTTGCAGCTCACAAAAAGTGGATCTGACTTCCACATCAGATAAAGCAAGGGTATTCTATTTATGGGATATTTAATTGTTTTTAAATCCATTTCTTTAGGGACAAGAAACATTAATGTAATTGTTTTAATCAGTCTAACTAATTTAAGTACATAGACTAGGAGATCTAGGTAAAAGTTATAAACTTGATCTTAGAGTTAACATTGTTTTTATCATCAACTCGATGAAATCAATCCATCTATAAATAGATGATGTAATCATTCATTAGAATGTGTGTGTAAGAGAGAGGAGAAAAGAACAAGCACATCTATGGTTTGAATTGAGAGTTTCAAGAACTAGAGCAGAAAAAGAAGAATTTGGTTAGCAGAACCAAGAACAGAGGAAACCGATAATCAGAGGTATTATTCAATCACAGTTAAGGTGATATTATTTTGTATGTGAACTACATAGGATCTGTATCAGCAATAGGAGATTTCATTTACCAGATCAATTTGTAATTTGTTGTCATTCTAACAAGTGAAGCAAAGTGTAATAAATCCTTTCAAGAAAGGTGGATTTAACAGTCCAATATAAAATCTCTTAACCAAGTGCACACTTAACAGTGTTGTTGAAAGATCCTAATAGAGTAGACTTTAAAAGGTCTCCACCGATACTACTAACAGGGTAGATCATCATAAGTGATCAAAATTGTAAGCCTTAACCGGCCCCTTCCATTCTGCAAATAGTGAAGTTTTGTGGGTGTCGTCCCCACCACAGTTTTTACTTCCTAACAGGAGTTTTCTGTGATATCATATCTTATGTTATGTGTCAATTGTGTTCATGAATTTTTATATGAATGATTCATATTTTTATTAGTGTTATGTATTGATATAACTTGCACAAAGATAGTATAGTTCAAATGGAATGGATATGAAATTGATTACTAAGGTTAAATGATTAAAGGATAAGAAAAAGTTTTAGAGGTACTGATTCACCCCTCCCCTCTCATTACTACTTCCCATTAAACCCAATACTATTTCCTTAAGGCTTACCTTTTCTTCTAGTCTCGTGGTTTCCTATTTTGAAACTTTCTTGGGAATAACCTTGATGCACTGTTTCATTGCCTCAAAATTGTCCTCTTTGTGTTATGATGCAAATAATTTTCTATATAAATCACTGAGTGTTTCCACTGTTTCTAGTAATTCCTTTCTTACCTTGTATACGAGTTATTTCTTCTCTATTTTTCTTGGCTCTGATTAGGTTGAAGAAATATTTGGATCCCCTGTCCCCATCTTATATCCACCTAGTCTTGGCTCTAACTTTTTGGCCTTGTATTTTATAATTCTGTATTTTTCTCAACTGCATTTTAGCTTCAATGAGTGATTGTTCTAACTCTTCATTATTTCCATTCTCTTGGAGTTTTGTCTCGATTGTGATGATTCTTTTATGTTGTTTATTTTGATCATAGTTTCTATCTATAGCCTTTTTTTGCTCCAATAATTTGGAACATGTTTCTCCATGTTATTACTAACTGGTCCCATTTGTCTCTAGCGGAGGAGTCTTGATTACAGAATTTGGATAGGGTAGTTGCCATTAGGATAGGCTCAATAGTATCTTCATCATCCAATAATGCAGTGTTAAGTTTGAATACCCCTTTTCTCTTATAGGTTTGGTACTCGTCATTGGATTTATTGAACATAATGCATCCATGGATAGGGGAGTGATCAGACATGGTAACTGGATTTACACAGATAGGATTTCATCCCAAGGGATGTGAAAGCCCAAAAGAACTATCAAAGTATATCCTATCTAATCTGCAATAAATTCTTCTTTTATTTGCTTGATTGTTACACCATGTAAACCAAATGTTATGATATTCCTATCTTTTTTTCCAATGGGTCGCTTATGTGAAACCTTCTTTTAAATATTGACCAGAAAAAGAATTCATTGCCTTTCCATTCATGTTTGTTACCACCACTCTTATCCTACTTATCCTCTATCATGTTGAAGTCTCCTAGGAAGATTCATTTAGCATGTGACAAATTAGTAGTAATCCAGACCCATAGTATACTCCTTTCTCTATAATCATTAGCTGCATATATGTTACACCCCCCAATTATTTGATCATTCTCTTTGAACATATCCCAAATTACCCTGTTACATGGAGAAACCCCTTGTTCTGACATCTTATCACTCCATCTGTTCCCAATTAACATGGAACCACCACCTTTTCCTCTTTCATATTTTGAAAAAATACATGATGCTCTGTTCCAAATGAATTTAAGTGTATTGTAGGCCCTAGCTCCTATGACCTTGATTTCTTGTAAACAAATAATATCTTTATTCTGGATTTTATTGCACCAATTCCTAACCACATATTTCCTATCTGACATCTCTAAAACTCTAACATTCCAACTATGGACATTCATCATCATTAACTTTTGGTGGGGGCTTTCTGGTTCTTGCATAGTCTGTTAAAGCACTCTAGCATATCTTTATTCTTATGGTTATTATTTCTTTCATTATTTTTCAAGTTGTTACTTCTCTCATAAGTTTTTCTCTTCTTTTTTTTGCCAACAACTTCAATGGAGTCGTGTTCCTCCATCTCTTGGTCAGTATATTATGATAGGTATAAAGGAGTCTCAACATTAGGTATTATCTCATTCCCTCTGGGAGGTACACTGTCAGATAATTCTTTAATCTGTTCAACCAAATGCTGCCCATTTTTTCCCTTGCTATCATTATTCTTATATTTTAGTTTAGATAGAACTATTTTTTGTGCATTTTTTTTAATAGTCTCATCATTACATTTTTCTCTAACCACCGGGATGTACCGGGGTTGACAATTAAAAGGATTTTTTTTATCAATAGTATGTCCTGCTTTCTGAACTTCAAATTCCCCTACAAATAATGGATTTGAAAGGGACACAAATTTGTCAACATGGGTATCCATAGTTCCTACAGGTGGAGGAGAGACACCACTATTGTTCATATTTCCATTAATATTACTTTCTTTATCTGTATCTTTATTACTATTCTCAGTGTTTTTTTTGACCTGTGGATCAGACCTTTTGGATGTTTTTGAGGAGAGGGCATTCTCTCCTATTGTGCCCATTGAGTTTACAATGGAAGCATGCTCCTATGTCTCCTAGTTTCACAATATCCCACACAAATATTTCTTCTTCAAATTCTAATGAAATGACATTAGGAAAGGAAACATCAGGGTGCAAAGTTAACAAAACAGGGGCATTTAAATGAGGGAGAGTGAGTTTTTCCTCTTCAACTTGCAAAACTGGCCTGAGAGGTTCAAGCAGATGAGGAATGAAATGCCAGAACTTAGGTTGGACATTCTTAAGTTCAATCCAAAGGAGGGAGGCACGAGAAAATATCTTATCCGTATTATCCTTATGCGACCATGGGAGAACTTTAAACATTGTTTGCCTTCTTACCAGTAACCTTTATTCAAAACTTTTTCCTGGATAGCATGTGTTTTAAAAAAACCACAAATAATCCTCTTTGAATCATTCAAATAAAACTAACATGAATACCAAGTTTCTTACCCCATATATTATTAAACCAACCATCTAAGAATTTATTAGTAGGTAAGAACTTCATATCCATACAACAGAAAAACACGGCAATGTTTTTTAATCTATCTTGTTCAGACTTAATAGCCTTTACCATGCCTACATTTGGTGATAAGGTAAGGGTCTTAACTCCAGAGGGTGGATTCTTACCTTCCTTTCTCCCTCCATCGCCATTGACTCCTGCTGGGATGTTGGGTTGGTCTCCTCCTATGTTTCTATCTCCATTGGAGTCGACCATTCCTCCTCTGTGATCCTTTCCTCTTCTGGGTTCCACATTTTTAATAACAAACTTGCTTTCAAATAGAGCCAAGGGTGGTAAAACCATCTTCTCAGCCAAAACCTCTTTATATGAGGGTTTAAAACTTTCTGACTTTGTTCCTGCATTCCTTCCACTTTTCATTTTATCCTTTCCACTACCCTGAATGTCAATCCCCTCATTACACCCCTCTACGGTCATCACCAGAGATCTCATGCGAACCCAAATGAATAAAAAAAAAATGGCATACTCCAACAAAAACTTAAAGCCCACACAAGCAAACCAAGGGAGGAAAGGAGAGAGAAAGAAAAAATAATCAACACGACATGAAATAAAGTATCTTATTAAGAAATGAAGAATTAACATCCATTTGATATACCTTGAATCCTTTGTAAGCACCATAAGCCAGAATTATTCTAACTCCTTCCAATCTAGCAACAGGTGCAAAAGTCTCTCCATAGTCAATACCTTCTTCCTATGCATAACCTTTGCAAACCAATCTAGCTTTATTTCTAATAACTTATTCATGCTAATTCAATTTGTTTCTAAAAATCCATTTAGTACCAATAAGATTTTTGTCTCGAGGCCTGGGTACTAATATCCATGTCTTGTTCTTCTCAATTTGATCGTACTCTTCTTTTATTGCTTTCATCCAATCTTCATTATCTAGTGCTTCTTTAACTTTCTTTGGCTCAAATCTAGATACCAAACATGTATTGTCTCTTACCTTGCTTCCAGTCATCACTCCAGCATCCTTATTCCCAATAATGTTGTTCGAGGAATGGTGCCTCCTCACATACATTTCCAAAATAAGCTCGGTAGGTCTCGGTTCTTCATCTTCAACATTTGGTTGTAGAACTCCTTGTTCATCTTCCTCTCTAATAGGTTCTCTTGGTAAGGTATCAGGAACATCAAGTTGTACATATACAAACTTCTCATAATCCTCAAGTTCCTTCTTGCTATCTTCATCATTCCTTTCTCCAAATTCATCAATTCTTACATTTGCACTTTACACCTTCTTGTTAGTAACCTTTTTCAAACATTTGTAAGCTTTAATCCTCATAGAATATCCTAAGAATATTCCTTCCTCTCCTTTTGAATCAAACTTTCCTTATTTAGAATCTTTCAGAATATAACATTTGCTTCCAAAAACTTTAAAGTAACTAAAATTAGGTTTGTGTTCATACCAGATTTCATAAGGTGTCTTGTTGGTAACTTTATTTATTTGTACTCGGTTCAATGTGTAAACAACAGTACTCACAGCATCTCTCTGACAGTTCTATGAAATTCATTTTTCAATAATCAGTGTCCTAGCACAATCAACAATAGATATGTTTCTTCTCTCAGTAATTCCATTCTTTTGTGGTGTCCTCGGTGCTAACAACTTGTTGGTGCTCAAATCAACAAATTGGATTTCCTATGGATTTTTCCTATCCAATGATGAGAAACCCAAGTGATTTTTCAACAAACAAGGTTTCAATCTGATCTAAGTTTCAACCTTGTACAATTTTGGCTCTGTAGAACCAGGGATGGTAGGCCTAAACCCTAGACTTATCTCCCAAATCCTTAGGGCTATTTAGAGCAGATGATATATGTTCCAAACTCCTTTCTCTCAAAGTATGTCAAAGTACTATTGAGATTCTAAAACTAAGAGTAATGTATTATTAAAGTGTTCAAATGTAATGTTGCAAGTATTTAGAAAATGTTGATGGATTCAAGATATAAACTACATAGAACAGATGGATATAGTATCTCAAAACTTTAAATAATGAATCTATGACCAGAATCTAATAAATAAGAAAGACCAGTGTCTTAATCAACTATGGGCAATAGAGTCACTATCATTCCAATCCTATGTTCAACCTCATAGACATTTTTGCAAGAAAACTTATCACTTCAAAGGTGTTATGGAATGTACTTCTCAAATGACAGACCAATTGACTGAGGCCTCAATCAACAGAATTTAACCATGCAGAATGAGAAAAACCAATTGAAATATATACTATGAATCAAATCAGCAAGCATGCACATCAAACTATCACTTTGAAGAAGTTCTAATAGTTTATCTGAGGGACTAATTGTAAAATGATTAAATAAAAAAGACTTATCTTTATTGATTATGGAAAATGGTACAATAGTGTTCACATTTACAGTTATTGATCCATCTAATCCATCTAACTACAATAACAATATGTCTTATTCTTCCTTTTGTGTTAATCTTGGTATCCATATAAGTATGAAACTCAAAGGATGCAGACAAGCTTCAGATCAACATGACGTTTCATAACAAAAACCTAACCTAGTGATCAATAACCGAATGTTTTAATTACAATAATTTAATGTTTGATCATCCTTATTTGATAAATGATAACAATAATTCAATAATTTCTTCATAATATGTCTTAGTCGACAACTTAGAATAGTGGATCTATATCATGACGGTACTCAATCGTATATCTATCCATGATAATCTTTGTATGGCATCAGATATGCTTGTTGATATATCAAATAACTCAGTCCAGTATAATAGTATTATTGGTATTTTTGACTTTGGAACCAAAGCAATTGTTACTAACACATCTGATAATTCTGAATCATTTTTTCTGGGCATATCGATCACATAGATAATCTCATGCATGGTCTCTGAATCAAATTGGTCGCCTTTTATTGACTACAACCATGGCATCGATCATTCATCATTTAACACGTCTGCATGTGATTGTCTTCATGGTGTCAAATAATCTGGATCATTCGATTATATCATGCTCACTACCTTTATTATCTACACATAAAGTCAAATAATCAATAATACAACAAACCCTAATTGCAAATAAAAAAATTTTATATTAAAAATGCCACGTAATAAAAAATTTAATATTGTCGCCTATGGTCTTTTGTCTTTTTCCGATCGAGGACTTGTGTCACATTCTTCACCATCGCGTAGTGGTTAACATCCAGTTATCTTTCCATCGCGTCATCACGCAGAGCCGTAGATCTTTAATCCTACGGTTGCAGATTTTCCTCAAGTGCTTTTATTATTTCCCGATCACCTTTATCCAAAAAATTAAGTCCCAGACGTAGATTTAAAGCACGGGGTTAAAGATATTGTTTAAGTAATCTGGTCTTTACTCTACTTTATATGCCTTCATGTTACTTACTCATTATGTCTTGGCAATCAAATGTTGGCATATATGTCCATGTTATTCCATCTGTACATCTTTGCGGGCCCAGGACACATGTCACTTATTTCTCCATAGTGGGATGTTTAAATGGTGTGCATCTTGCGATAGCGTCATTGCACAGAGCCGTTGGAACAAATCTCGATACAACTGGATGTGACTCAAGGTATCTTTAGTCAAATTGACTTTGTAGGACACATGGCAATAAATTTGCGGTCCCAAATCAAATAAAAGGATCATCATGTGTATGTCGGATATAAAGTCTTCGAATGTTGACAGTTTCATTTGATTGTTTCTATTATCATGGGGTCGAAAGAAGAATATTTCACCATTCTATGATGTATAGAAGATTTTCTCACTGCCTCATTACACCATTTTTCACTGTGCCATCATACGATAGGTAAACCAAGGATAAGTCCATGGCCATGTAGTTTTAGAAACTCCATTTTGATTTTGACCTCATTATCATTTTATCTGTATCACAGAGGAGATAAGCATAAATTAATGGTAAACAAGTATATCTATTATAGATATGGATTCAAATAATATAGCACTCAATAAAATACATAAGGAATGTAAGTAAAATGTAATATATAAAAAAAAAGGCCCTAGAAGATAAATAGATAAATGTAAAGAGTTACTTCCCTGACTGATTATGGATACAAATTGATTTGCAGACATGGGTTCCACCAGTGGCTCTTTCTGGGGATGTGTGTTTATACCTAAACACGGCAAGATCAAAGCTATCTCTGGAAAGAAAACCATTAGAAAACACAAGAATAATATATATTACAAAGATAAAGAAGAAAAACAAACCTGCCTATTATCATCTTCAATGGAAAAAAGGTTTAAGGTACTGACCATGCACATGAATTTCATAATTGTAACCCTCCAAATCCTGTAAAATGTAAGAATTCTCACCTTGTTTACCAATAATAACAAAAGGACCTATCCACAAAGCATCAGACTTTCCATGTTTGCGTTTGTCTTGATCTTTCACATTCCACCTCAAAACTAGATCTCCCTCCTAAAATTTCCTTTCTGTAGCCTTCTTATAAAACATATCTTTCACTTTTTGCTGCAATTATTGATTCCTTTCATGAGCTTTATTCCTTATTTCATCCAATTCTGCAAGTTGTTGGAGTCTGTCTTCCATGAAATCCACTTCCTCCCATTGCTCATTATTTACAAACTTGTATACTGGCAACAAATTGTTTAGTGGTAAGTGAGCTTTTTTTCCATAAACAAGTTCATATGGGGCATATCCAGTAGACTTCTTAATTGTAATCATGTCTGCCCAAAGTGCAAGTGGTAATTTTGAATCACATGATCTTTTGTTGTTATCTAACATTCTTTTGATAATCTTCATTATATTTTTTTTCCCAGATTTTGCTTGGCCATTTCCTTGAGAATGATAAGGGGATGAAAAAAATCTTTATTCCATACTTCTCATGCAACTCAATGAATTCTACATATCTAAAACACATAGCATTATCACAAACAATCTTCTGAGGAACACCAAATCTTGTCAATATTTTTTCAGTCGGGAACTCGATTACCACTTTACTAGCAGCTTGTCTAGTTGGTATGGGTTCCACCCACTTAGTGAAATAATCAGTGGCTACCAAAATCCATTTATGTCCACCACTATATTTATCAACAATTTCACCTTAAAAATCAATTCCCCACATTTGGAATGGTTCTTCAGTAGACATAGGGTTAAGAGGTAATGCGCCATTATATTTGAGTTTCCCTAAAAACTTCTGACATGCTACACACCTCTGAACATATTCATGGCAGTCCTTAAATATGCAAGGCCAATAATATCCTGCATTTAATATCTTATGTGCATTAGTTTTTGCTGAAAAGTGTCCACCACATGCTCCATCATGGAGATCCTTAATCACTTCTTTAGCTTGGTGTGTATCTAAACACAAAAGAAGTACACCATCCCTATTTTTCCAATATAGGTCTCCTTGCATCAAGATATATTTAGATGCTTGTAATTTCATTTTCCTCTTCTGGCTATCTGTAAGGTTTTTAGGACATTTCATGTGTTTCAACAAATATATTGTGTTAGTGTACCAAGGGCATCTTTCAATACTTGTATGGGTTTCACTTAGATCAATATGATTTACTTGTAATGCATCCATATTAGATTCTGCCATTAACCTTACTAATCCTTGTCCTTTGATAATCTTAGTGATCTGAATCTCTATATTAAATTCCTGAATTTGATTAACCCATCTCCATCTTCTCCTAGTGACTTCAGATTGTCTGAATATATCCTTTATTACTGCATTAGGGACATAGGCTATCACCTTTTCTCCTACCAAATAAGGCCTAAAGGATTTTACTGCCTTTACAAGTGCATAATCTTGTTTCTTATTGATATCATTAATTTAATTCATAATCTTGAAGGGTCTTACTGAAGAATGCTATTGGTTGTTCATATCCTTCATTATTCTTTTGTAGTAAGACAACAACAATGGTGTGATATGATGCAAAGGAAGAAAGTTGAAATTGCTTAGCATATTTCGGGGACTTTAGGATAGGAGCTTCCTTAATTGCCTTTTTAATCTTTAAAAATGCCTCTAAAGCTTCATTTGTCCACTTCATGTTTGCACCTTTCTTTAATATCATAGTAATTGGCTTAATTACTTCTGAAAAGTTTGGGACAAATCTCCTTACAAAGTTTATTTTTCCAAAGAAGGATTGGATCTTTTTAATACTCTCAGGAACCTCAATCTTATCAATTGTTGCAATCCTCTCAGGGTCTATTCTCGCCCCATCCTTGGATACTATATTCCCTAGTAATTTTCCTTTAGTTACTAAAAAATGGCATTTCTTTGGGTTCAAGGATATCCCATACTCAAGTGCTCTTTGAAAAATCTGCTCCAAATGTCCACAATGATCTTCTACCTTCTTGGTGTAAGCAGTTAGGTCATCCTGATATATCACCATAATTAGATCAATGAAATCTTCAAAGGCAACATCCATTGCTCTTTGCAAGGTAGCTCCTACATTAGTGATTCCAAAAGGCATTCTAGCATATACATAAGTACCCCAAGGTGTATTAAATGTTGTTTTGTATTGTTCCTCTTCTTTTACCTTCACTTGGTTATACCCTGAGAATCCATCCATCATTGATAAAAATTCATTCATGTGACCTTTTGTAGTAATGCTTCCATATTAGGTAGTGCATAATTGTCTTTTAATGATGATATGTTTAGATTCTTGAAATCTACACAAAGGCTGATATCCCCATTCTTCTTCCTGACGGGGACCAAATTTGAAACCATGTTGAGTGTCTAATTTGCTTTATTATACCAGCATCCCTCATCTTAATCAACTCATCTTTCATCTTAGGGGCTAGATTAGGGTTTATATGTATTTGCCTTTCTCTGAATGGTTTGGCATTGGGCTTTAAAGGTATCTCATGTTGAAAAAGGTCCTCTCGGTAAGCTTTAAGGTCATTATAGGACCAAACAAACACATGCCTATATTTTCTCAATAATCTGATGATATCTATTCTAATTTTGAGGGTTAATCTTTTACTCACAAATACTTCCGTTGGAGTCTCTTCATTTCCCAAGTTTATCCTCTCTACTTCATCCAATGTAACATTAGTGCTTTTCTTGTCCATTTTTTAATCTTTACTGTTAAACAATCTCTCCATTTCTACAAGGCCTTTAGGAACCTTATTGGTTTTAAGCTGAATGACTTCCTTTCCAAACAATACTTCTTTCCCATTCTCTATTTCAACATGAGCATTCAAATCTATCAATTGTCCTTCATACTCTGTTCACATGCTAAAAATTTGATTATATCTCTGTCATATTCATAGACTTTCTAGTTGTTGATGTTATCAGGTATAGTAGGCCTAGTTTTAACCTCAACTTGAACTATGTCTTCACAAGGGATGTCATTATGCTTCAATGCCAAATTAGCCATAAAGTCTGCAAGATATTTTCTGACCTATCTATCCAAACAATAGAAATGGCATAAAAACATTCCATGGAATCACATACTTCATTCCTATATCTTTTAAGATGAGGTTTCTTAGCAACAAATTTACTTTTAACTTGAGAAATAATCAATTCAGAATCACCAAAAATACTCAAACATTTTATTTCGTGCAAGGATTGGAGGGTATAATACTTTTCTTTATTTTTTGATTGTGGGGAATTATCTCCTTGTCTATTCTGAGGGACTTCTTATTACTATTCAATTTGAATATTTACCCTAGGATGTGAACGTATGGGTCACTACGGGTATACATGCTAAATTTGTCCTAGGTTATGAATGATAAAAGGTTCATTGCGGATAAAAAACACTATTTCATAGGGGAAAAAATGATCTCTATTTTTTCTAGTGTTTTTGCATGCAAGAAACATTCAGTTCATCCTGGCTCTTTATGCCTTGGTGCCTATATTCCCTTGCAATATCAAAAAGGATGTGACATTCAGGTCATCCTAGTACTTTATGCCTTGGTACTTATGTATATCTCCAAAATTCAATCTGATCAATGTCATATTCATCTCCTCAAGGTTGCCTCACCAGTGAGGGTTGTATCGACATTTCGTGTCCCAAAGGCTCAGTGATGAAAAATAGCATTTTAAAACCAGTGACTAAGTCCTAGGTTGCATTCATGTTAAGTTTTTTTTTGCATTTCAAGTGTTTCTAGCATGATAACATTGCTCTTTATATTGTATATATCTTATGAGGGTGTAGAACTTAAATTTGATGGTCTTGAGTTCATTTTCGAGATCGAAATCAAAATATGATATCACTTTTTTAGTGAAAATCTCAAATCAAATATTTGGTCAAACGGAGTTGATCGCTTGCGCAATCGATCTTCATAACATCAAACCAACTCAAAATTATTTCTAATCATTTCTCAATCTATGTTTTTAGTTTTGGTCAACCATGGTCAAACTTGGTCAACAAGACCCTAATCATGTGCATAATGTGTTCCTAAATGTATACAACCCAATCAGAATTAGATCAAATCTTTTCTATGTCAACACTAAATTTGAATTTAACTCCTGAGGGGAAATGATGATTACATCTTCTTCAACAATCAAGTTGTCAATAAAAAAATACCTCATTGCTAGGGGCATCTCAAATTCATCAGAATCCATATCAATTTGAGGTTTCTTTGATCCTTTTGAGAGAGTGATTTCATCGCTTCATATCAAGTCACTCAGACAAACATCTAATCTATTGCAACGTAGTCAAATCTCTAGGGGCATATTAGTTTCATCACATCACTTCAATCGGATATTGTCCTCTCAAGTCTTATAATTGGCTTCATTAGAATCCATATCAAGTCAATTATCTCAGTCAATCTCTTAAGTATGGTAATCAGTTTCATCACACCTCATCAAGCTAGTTATTCACTTTATATCAATCTTATGATTTAAGAATCTTTCTGACATTGATTAATTTCATCGCTTCACATCAAATTGGTTATTTGTCACCATCATCATTGGATAAATGATCATTCTTATCACTTCACATCAGGTTGAGCATTTTTATCTTTCTTCATCTGTTCTACCTGTACATCAAGTTCAGAATTGGTATCTTTTGAATCTTCAATCGATGTTTGTCCAATCAAGCTCGGAGTCGCTTATCTCCTCTGGAATAGTTTCATTGCTTCATATCAAACTATTATGTGCTTCAACAACAATAATTCTTTGAATTAATGCACTACTTGCACATCAATTTAAAGAGGGGAAAATGTAATCACCCAAAAATGGTATTCTAAACTATAAGCCCCTAATCTCGATTAATTGATCTTTAATCATCAAAGTCCTAAACCAAAGGCAATTTTGTTCATCAATTCAACCTGATATGATAACTAGGTTGTATTTAATCACTAAATCAATTAAAATCTCAAATATCAACATCATTTGGTAATTAAATCATTTTAATCATATTTATTTATTAAATATCCTAATATATTTATCAAATAAATTAATTTGTCATTAAATCATAAAAAAAAGGGATTAATTTGAGAAAAAAGAATTAAAATTTTGAGAAAAAGGAAAGCTAAATAAATTAAAAATCAAATCTGGAGTTGAAAAAGGAAAGTTGAATAAATCGATCAGAAAAACATTCAATAAAGCTTATCTCAATAGATCACTCAAGAAAGCGGCCAATCAGCTCAAACTCACATGGATTGTGCTAATTCTACGAGAATCTTGACCACTCCTTATCAATCAATCTATATTGTCACTTTTATCTAAGTTTTCTATAAAATTGGGCTCTCACCTCTCAAGTCATATACAATCGGAGAGAAACACAATATACGATAAACTAGGAGAATATTGCAATTGAATAGTATTATTATCATGCTAGTTTGTTCTTGATTTATCTTGCATATTAGTGTAAGGTGGAAAGATGTAGATCTTTAGATAGGGTTTTGAAAAATGGATATTTGCACATAAAAGAGACCCTATGCCCCATTTAACCACTTACATTTAATTTTTATGATAAGAAATGTAGATCTGGAAATGTTTGCAAAGGAAAATGGAATAAAATACATACCTCTGAAAAAGAATCTGCTGAAAACTCTGTCAAACAGTCTCAGAAACTGTTGATTTTCGCAATCCAAAATTGAAACTGTGAGATCTACAAAACCCAAAAATATTTTCCTTTTCTGAGTCAAGTCAACCTTGACCCAAATGCAGGGGTGCAATTGTACCCCAAAATATCGACCTTGACCTGTTCTGCTCCGATGGGAAATCTGTTTGTGGATCCTAAAAGTTGGCCGAAAAGGGTATCCAAATCTGATATGAAATTTGTTGTCCTGTACATGTACTTGCAAGAAAAATGGTTTTGTTTTTTGTGGGGAGGGGTTTGCCTTGGTCAAACCTTGGTTTTGGAATTAACCTTAAAATATAATTGAAATTGCATAAACAAGGTAAATAAACCAATTCACCTTGCTTGTATAGAAACCCTTGTGGAGGATTCAAATCCTTGGATCCACAAGTATGTATGCACCAAATGGATGTAGAAGATATAATGTAGGATTCAGGATGTCTCAAATCAATTTATTTTAGATCTTCAACATCAATCTTGAATGGATCTTGGAATAGGAAGAAGCTTGCATGAATGTGGATGGGGAAATCATAGAGCTTGAATCCTTCAAGGGCTACCAATGGATCTCCTTTATGAATGGAATTATTTAATGTGCTTGAATGATTAATGCTTGAGAGTAGATGATTGCTTCAATAGATTATCCCATGTGCATAGGTGGTCTAGATCATATTGCTTCTTAGATTGTTAGAGAAAATGAGAGGAAAAAGCTTCCTTATATACAAATCTAGGACACGGTCTTCTAGAGAGGCCTACATAGGAGAATTAAATTCCAATTAGACCTATACCCATAGAAGTGGACATATATTAAATATAATTTCAAGAGTCATTGCCTTGAAGACCGAAACAGTCGACCTAAAAGCGGGAATTAAATATTTCTGAAGACTGACATCTAGAAACTTTGGGAACCTAAAATTTGGACCCTAGGTCGAGGTCGAGGTTGACCTTGACTTGGGTCAGGGTCAGGGTCAAGGTCAACCTTGACCTAGGTCAGGTTCAAGGTCAACCTTGACCTAGGTCAGGGTCGAGGTTGACCTTGACCCTGAGGTCAAGAATCTCATAATCACAAAGCAGAATGCCAGAAAAGGTAGGAGAAAAGTGGAAAATAGGGCAGAATCAGGGGGAAAAGAATATCCAAGTCAAAGACCCATTCAAGGTGTTTAACATGACCCCAAAACACTTACTCGAAGGGCTAAACCAGTCCTA
Organism: Thuja plicata; assembly: GCA_018584345.1. Taxonomy (NCBI): domain Eukaryota; kingdom Viridiplantae; phylum Streptophyta; class Pinopsida; order Cupressales; family Cupressaceae; genus Thuja; species Thuja plicata. Next base: position 247,559 of record MU223460.1, on the reverse strand, counting down.
AATGGAAGTGCTTTCATTTTCCTACTATACATTTAGTCCTCACTTTAGCAAGAGTATGGAATCGATGCAAACTCTTGGTAAAGGAGATCACAAAGAAAAGATAATATTATTTGAAATCAAAGGGAAAAAGAAATCATTAAGCCCCCAGGGACTCAATTCTTTGTCAACCCCAAGATTACAATAAGAGAGACATCACCAATCAAAGAGAAAGAGAGGGAGTGTGATTACCTCGCCCAGTAATATGTGTGTATCTCATTGTGAACCACCAAAAGGATAGGATAGCCCACCAAGAAAGCACTTGATAGTCACCCCATAAATTTGTGTGCCTTCTAGCAGCTTTGTGCATGTATGCAATGCATCTTCTGATGACTTTTATGAAGTACACATTGATCCATATCCTCATATCACCATGGAATACATTTGTAAAATATGTATCTCTTCAAGATTTAGCAACTTATGTGTGTTACCTTTCGAGGATTTAGCATATTGAATTGTAATTGAATGTGTATCTCTTCAGGATTTAGAAACTTATGTGTGTTTCCTTCAGAGGATATATCATGCTGCAAAACAAAAGGTTAGAACAAAAATACATAATATAGAATGAGGGAGGCCGTATATATGACCCCCTCCTTAAGATGGAAAAATACATACTATTTTGTCATGTTAAGGAAATAAAAGAACAAGGATAAAGCCTTCTTCAACATCAAGACAATATCCATAGACAACATCCATTCCAAGCCAAGAAGGTCACAGCTCCTATGAGTCCATGGAAGGGACGAATGCAAAGAGATATCATGCAAGAAGTGAAAAAGTAACCCTTGTGAGGTATGGAACACTATTCAGTTTCCAAGGTGAGAGATTTATAAACTATGGAAACCCAATGTCAAACAACAAAATATGTTATAATCAAGGACATAGATCCTCAATGCAAATCAAAATTTTCATGTATGATTGAATATCACATAATAGATAGATAATGCTTAACCAACGGAAAAGTGGATCCCAGAAAGACAGAAAAGAAGGAGATGGCATCCTTGCCCCACAAGCATAGGAACAAGGATGAAAGGGGACCTATTATATTGCTCACAACATTATGCAAGACAATGAGCCCCCAATTATTAGGCTAACATTGTTTGCATAATGTGGATCTCCATAATTGGAACATAAATGTTATTTAGAGAAAATAGGATTGAAATATAACTTATTGCCACATGATATATAAATAACTTTACTATCAATGAGTTGCCTAATATTATAATGTAAAGCTTGAAATTCATTGGTAGAGTGATCATGAAATCTATGATACAAACAAAAAGGAAGAGTCTTCAAGTGTGGACTACGTTTCTTTTTGCGTTTAGGTCTAGTAATCATATTAGCATGAAGGAGTTTAGGCAAAAGAACTTCTTGGTCAAATTCCTTCATAGGTTCATCATGTTTTGAAGTGTTATTTGAGATGTTGGTAACATTGATGTGTTGTTGAGGATTAAATCCTAATCCATAAGAATTCTCATGCCCACCATTTTGTAAGGGCATTTGAATTCCATGTTTATGCTTACCACATCCTTGACCATGGAATCCTTGTTTAACTAGTAAATGATAACCAAGACCATAATGAGAAGCTATATCAGAAGGAGTCAATGGAACTTCAGTAGTCACTATGTCATCACTAGTAGGTTTGACAGATTCATAGTGGGTAGAAGCAGTAACAAATTTATTACGAAGGGAATTAGAAGTAGAAGTGAAAGCTCGTTGTTCAAACTATTTTTATTGCTTCATAAAATCAAGATCAGAAACCTTATACTCTCCAATAAAGGTAGGATTAAAATTGAAGGTTCCCCAATCATCTCCAGGAAGAGCATTAGAGGAAGAAGGATTACTATTAGGAATAGGAGTATTGTGGGTTTGAATATTCAAACAAGGATTTGGTGCATCATCCGCATTAAGTGTATACACCATGTTCTTGTGAATAAACTTGACTTTATGGTGAAGGGTGGAAGGAACAACATGCATCTCATGCAACCAAGGTCTACCCAAAAGGAGGTTATAATTAAGAGGTCCAGAAATAACATGAAAAGGAGTATTCAGGATGACTTGACCTACTTTGATAGGTAAGGTAATGATGCCCAAAGTGTTCTTATCAATGTTATCAAAGCCACGTATAGGAACATTATCAGGTTGAATATTTGAAAGGTCGACTTTAATCACTTTGAGCATGTCCATGCTAGAAATATTAAGCCCAGATCCATTATCAATCAAGTTCCTATGAATGATACTCTTATTAATAGTAACAGAAACCATAAGAGCATCATATTGATTATGTACTTCTTTAGAAGGTAAATCCTTTTGAGTAAATACAATGTCAGGAGGACCCGGGGTAACATGCATGCACTGTAAGAAGGGATTGGTGTTCTCTTGATTAGGAGGTGGAGTGGGAAGAGTTGCTAGAGATTTTTTCAAGGCTTCATGGTAGTTAGGTGAAGTTTGAAGAAGCTCCCATAAATAAATATTGGCAGGGGTATTGCACAATAGGTTTATCAAATCATACTCCTTACTAGGAAGACGGGGTGGAGGAGGAAGAATGGGTTGAGAAGGTGGTAAAGAAGTAGGAACCACTGGATTAGGTTGAGGGTTATTCCTTGTATGATAAGAATGTGAAATGAAATCCATTTTATCAAATAAATCCAAAGGATCTCTATGTTTACCCTTAATAGTAATGTGAGGACAACCTTTAATAGTCAACAAGGGTTTTGGATAAACCATGTTAGTTTTCTCAACACTACGAATAGATTCACAAGAAATTTTGTGATTTTTATTTATTTTTGACATATAAATGAAAGAGAATAAAATAAATCTACTTTTATATGTATGTAATATCTAACATAAAATGCAAATCTAACACCAAAAATAAAGATTTGTCTATCACGGGTTCACCAAAATGTAAGGTGGAAAGATGTAGATCTTTAGATAGAGTTTTGAAGAATGGATATTTGCACATAAAAGAGACCCTATGCCATATTTAACCACTTAAATTTAATTATTATGATAAGAAATGTAGATCTGGAAATATTTGCAAAGGAAAATGTAATAAAATACATACCTTCAAAAAAGAATCTGCTGAAAACCCTGTCAAACGGTCTCAGAAATTGTTGATTTTTTCCATCCTGAACTGAAACTATGAGATCCACAAAACTGAGAAATCTTTTCCTTTTCTGATTCAAGTCAACCTTGACCCAAATGCGAGGGTGCAATTGTACCCTAAAATGTCGACCTCGACCTGTACTACTCCGACGGGAAATCTGTTCGCGGGTCCCGAAAGTTGGCTGAAAAGGGTATCCAAATTTGATCTAAAATTCACTGTCATGTACCTTTACCTACAATAAAAATGTTTTTTTTGTTGGGGGGAGGGGTTTTCCTTGGTCAAACCCTATTTTTGGAATTAACCTTAAAATATAATTGAAATTGCATAAATAAAGTAAATAAACAAATTCACCTTGCTTGTATAGAAACCCTTGTGGAGGATTTGAATCATTGGATCCACAAGTATGTATGCACCAAATGGATGTAGAAGATATAATTTAGGATGTAGGATGTCTCAACTCAATTTATTTTAGATCTTCAACATCAATCTTGAATGGATCTTGGAATAGGAAGAAGCTTGCATGGATGTGGATGGAGAAATCTTCAACAAGAGGGCTCCATAGAGCTTGAATCCTTCCAGGGCTACCAATGGATCTCCTTGATGAATGGAATGCTTTAATGTTATTGAATGATTCAATTCTTGAGAGTAGATTATTTCTTCAATAGATTATCCTTCATGTGCATATGTGGTCTAGATCATATTGCTTCTTAGGTTGTTAGAGAAAATGAGAGGAGAAAGCTTCCTTATATACAAATCTAGGACACAATCTTCTAGAGAGGCCTACATAGGAGAATTAAATTCCAATTAGACCTACACCCATATAAGTTGACCTATATTAAATATAATTTCAAGAGTCATTGCCTCGAAGACCGAAATAGCCGACCCAAAAGCGGGAATTAAATCTTTCCGAAGCCCGACATCCAGAAAGTTTGGGAACCTAAAATTTGGACCCTGGGTCAAGGTTGAGGTAAACCTTGACCTAGGTTAGGGTCAAATTTGACCTTGACCTAGGTCAAGGTTGAGGTCTACCTTGACCTAGAAGGTTGACCTTGACCCTGAGGTCAAGAATCTCAGAATCACAGAGTAGAATGCCAAAAAAGATAGGAGAAAAGTGGAAAATAGGGCAGAATCAAGGGGAAAAAGTAGATCCAAGTCAAAGACCCATTCAAGGCATTTGACATGACCCAAAACCACTTACTCGGAGGGTTAAACCAGTCCTAAATGGAAGTGCTTCTATTTTCTGACTATACAATTAGATTTTAGCATTGAATCATAGATTTCATCTAGCTTAATTTGCTTATTGTTTTGGATCAATTTAGATTAGTTGTCATCATATTTTTATTCAAAAAAATCCAAAAACATAGACTGATCATGCATTCATGTTTAAATCCTTCATCTTGGTGTAGTCAAGTCACTGGTAATGCTTGAAGAATCTAAGAGAAATCATACTCGCATCATTTAGGAGGCAATAGATCAATTTAGTATGGTTTATATGTTGTTATCTAATTTCATTTATCTAACCATGCATGTAATGATCAATTGAGTGTTTGTGACAAACAAGTACGCAAATTTCACACACACATTGGTTGGTTGGGATTGAGTTGTCATTATTGAGTCTCTCTAAAGGTTGCATTTGTGAAGTATGGGATAGGATGTGTGGATACATGCATAGATACATGAGGATGGATTGGAGGGCATGATGTTTAAAAAGTGTTCATTATAACTTTGTAAGTATTTTTTTTTTCTTTATGGCTAAATAATAAAATAGAGTATGGATTCTTTTGGAGGCTAGGTTTTTTCCCTCATGAGGGATTTTCTAGAGGGTATATCTTATGTTATGTTGTTGCATGTCTATATGATCTTTACATAATGGTGAAACTGTAAGCTTATGTGCATGCTTGTCTCTCATGAGTTATGTTGGAAATGGATTAAATGTAACTAGATATATGCATTATTTCCTAACAAGTGGTATTAGAGCTTTCATGGTTAATTTAGAGTTATAACCCTAGTTTGAGAGGACAAGGTCCAAAGTTGAAGCCATGGATATGCATGAAGGATTTGATAACTTTGCAAGGTATGGAACACATGTGGAGGTTATTTTATTGCAGAGCTAAGGGATTTGGGTTTTCTATTATGATGGGTTGTTTGCAAATTTAGGGTTTAAAAATAGTTGGTCAAATGAGTTTTTTGGATATGCATTTAAATGAGGGGTTTTGGGGGGGAGTTATTTAAAAATGTCCTCCATTGGATCTAGGTTGGTCGATCACTGAATTTTGATATATAATTTGACCCCCTTTGGATAAAGTTGAAAAAAATGCAAAAAAAAATAGTTGAGCGGCTTGGTGGCCATCAAATTTACTCTGGAAGAAAAAAGGGCAATTAAAAATTTTAAAAAAACTAGTCGTATTAAAAATTATCGTCTTGCAATTTTCTAAAAAAGTAAAAAATTAATGGGGAGTTTTTTGGTTTTATTGGAAATTTTAAAAAAGATTTTTTTGGGGGATGGGGGGAGGTGTATTGGCCATCATCACGGGCTCCTCCCTTGTACTTCCCACTGGAAACAATTAAGATACTACAATACCATTTTTGTAGGTACTAATCCCGTGTGGGTGTTAAAACCCGTTGATGGTAGTACTACAAAAAACCAACCCATACAATTAATAAACCACCATGTTTTTAATAAAGTTTTTATAACTTTATTTTATTCTATCATTTTTTTATAAAATTTTAAAAATAATTTTTAATGGTACTTGCCGTTATTAAAATAAATTACTTTTTGAAAAAAAAATGAAAAATTAAATTGAGGCATAGAGATTAATTGTTCAAGTCCGCCAATTATTGCATTTGTAGCGAAGAAGGTTGATTTTTCTTACAAGCATAACTTTTGCCCATGAAAAAAATATCAAAATTATAAAAATAACTCATTGTAAGGTTTGGGAAAAAATCATTTGAAATTTATTATATACTTGAACTTAAAAGTGATAAAGCATCAATTGTACATTTATATAAATTCTCTAAAAGATGTAGTATGTTTTCACTTTTACATCTATTAGCTAAGATCAATTTGATCCAATAGCTTAGAATCAAAGCTCCAACTTGGAGCTAATGTTAGAGGCAAGAACAATTTCCAAGATAACTTGTCCTCATCTTTGTAGCTTCTTTTATAACCTTAACTTAGTACTGAAAAGTAACTCTTTCTCATTTAATTCTAGTAGTAAGTGTAAACACTAAAATTATTCACCTCATCATCTCACCCTAATCACCATCATATTATCTCATTAATTAATTATCATCATACCATCTCATTAATTAATTATTCAATCATCATCATCAATATCATTCAATAGTTAATTATGATTAATAAATTATTTATTAATTTATCTAGCCATTTAATTAATTAATATTTTATTATGTAATTAAATAAAACTTAATAATTATCCCTTTTTAAATAATTTTTTTTATTTTGTATCATCAATTAAGTTTTTTTTCCTTCATTAATTAATTCCACTCATTTTAGAATCTCCTTCCTTCACTAGTTAAATTTGTTTGATTTAGAAACTTCTTTTTCTCTCATCAATTGACTTAGCTTTGAATGAAATCTTTTTGCTCGCATTTATCCATTAATTATGTAAATAATTGATTGTTATCCTCTCATTAATTTGAAATGAAATTTGTTAATTTTTCAATTGATTAACTACACCACTTCTTTAGTTAACTCATAACTTTATTCTTTTCCTCATCTCTTAGTTGATTTTTCCTTGAAATGTCTTTAAATGAGATAATTCTTTCATCATTTTCATGATATCAAATCTCTATGCAAAATAAATCTATTGAAATCAATTGTCATTTGAGTGTAGTGTTACACTATTGACTCGCATCCATATTCCCAACAAATGAACCAACAATTATATTGAGGTTTGTAGTGAGGTTGTTAGATAGAATTCGACTTTATTTTTTTTTGTATTTTCGAGGTTTTTTTTCTCAAATTTATACCACATTTTGGTGAGCCTGATGTGAATGCATAACCTTTTGGTCTAATTTTTTTTGTCTCTTGGATGAAATGCCAAAGGTCACTTTCTCTAATGAACACTTTCCTAGGCATCCAAATTGAGAAAATCTGATTAATTTTTAATTTATAATATGCTAATTAATCCCTTCAACCTTTTTTCTATTGAATATCAGTCGGTCAACATACATCAATTACTCGGAGAGTTCAAGTTCCATCAAATTATTACATGTGGCAAAGCCATAGCTAGAACCAGATCAAAAAGACTCAAAAATTATAGTTGTCATAACGTTGAGTGTATCTGAAAGACAAAAAAGGACAAAACATTTAACATCTATCCTATTCTGAAGGGAGATCATGGTCATTGTCTGACTCATTAGAGTTGGGAGATACAACATTGTATCCTAAGATGCCAAAGTCTGGGAAGCTTGTTGATCTCTCTGCATTCCTACTCCCTATAAGCGGGCCCGCCTGCTTTAGCTTGTCAATGAACTCTGAGAGTTTAGTGTCAAAGAGGGGACCCGGTTTCATGGTTGTGTATCCATGTGCTATGTCTTTCTTGTAAATTTTAGTCTCCCCTTCTCTGAGTACCTGTAGGAACTTACTTTCTTTCATTTTTATAACAGCTGTAACCTGCATGGTAACATCAGAGTAAATGAGTCTCCTTAGAGACTCAGTAAGATTCCTGCCCTTCCCTGCCAAAACATCATTATTTCGAGCCTTCCAAATAACCCACAATATAATAGAAGACAACCTTCAACCTTTGAAACCTTGAAATTGTGCAATATAATACTTTAAAAATAAATAAAAAACATGTTGTTTGCCTTTGGTTTTTGAAATGGAAGCCAAGTATTGTTAAATGGAGATTTTATTCTTTCAACATCCACAAGATGCTCTTGAAGCTCCAACCTACACCAAAAATACATAAAATGTTCATATGAAAATAAAATATTATTTTCTGATGCAAGATTACTTATGAGAATGGATGCTTCTACATCAAGAATGATATCTCTCAACATATTTTATATAGATGTATTTAAGATATCTATACTAGGTATAAAATGATGTCATATGTATTAATAGAGACAAAAAGTTATATCTGATGGATTATTAAAAAAATGTATACAAATTTAAATACTTAACTTGGTTTTTAAATGTTTCAAATAAAGGTTATTATTTTTTCCAACATATTCATTCCTTGGTGACAACAACAAAAAATTTAATCATCAAACTATGATTTCAACAACCAAAAAATGTTTATATAAAACATAATACACATTTTATTTTTTGAAAGCCAATAAAGAAAGTTACTTGTAAAATTTTGTGTTTGTATAATTTTACTTGACCTTGTTAATTTTAAGAATTTTTAGTTTCACTTGGGCTGATAAATGCCATAAATAGGGAATTTCCTCTTTGACATTAACATTATAGTCTACAAGCACAATGATTTATTAGGTATATAAAGCATGTGAACTTTACAAACCCAAAAATGTTTGAACCTTGATGATAACAATCTTTTAATTATCAAACTCTGGTCTTAATTAAAAAAATAAAATAAAATATGTACTAATTAGATTTTTCTGAATGCTAACAAAGAGAGCTACATGCATAATTTTGTGTTTGTAGATTTCACTTTGAAAGTTACTTTGTGTTCATGTATTCTTAGATTCTCTCTCTCTCTCTCTCTCTCTCTCTCTCTCTCTCTCTCTCTCTCTCTCTCTCTCTCTCTCACACNTCTCTCTCTCTCTCTCTCTCTCTCTCTCTCTCTCTCTCTCTCTCTCTCTCTCTCTCTCTCTCTCTCTCTCTCTCTCTCTCTCTCTCTCTCACACACACACACACACACACACACACACACACATGATCAAATACTCTCTCTCTCACACACACACACATACGTGATTAAATATTATTTAGAAAAAATTCTTTGCAATACTTTTGATTTTCTCTCTCTCAAATATATATATGGTTAAATATTATTTAGAAAAAAATTCCATGCAATACTTTTGATTTTCTATAGGGAGCCTTCATAAAATATCTAGTAAGTGTTGTTGAAAATTTGTAAGAGTTTTTATAAGAAAGAAATCTTATAGATTTTGTAATATGAACAATTTACAACTTTAAACTACTAAACAATTTCAAAATTTTCAAATTATTCTTTAAAAATAAAGAATTATTAAATCTACAAAATTATTTTGTATAATTTAAAAATAATAAATAGTAAAAAATTTAAAAACACTTAAATTGAAAACACCCAGTTATCAATAGGGAAAGGGGCTTAGTTTCCACTCATATTTTAGGGAAAGGGGCTTAGTTGTCACTTATGTTCTAATGAGTTTTCACTCATTGCTTGCCCAATCTCTAAATTATTAACTTTAAAACAACAACAAAATAATAACTAAAGTCAATTTGTTGACTTCAAATGAAGAAGTTGTGCAACATTAGTAATACTCATAGCAAGGACTGGGGGGTATAATAATTTTCTTTATTTTCTGATTGTGGGGAATTATCTCCTTGTCTGTTCTGAGTGACTTCTTATTACTATCAATTTGAATATTTACCCTAGGATGTGAAGGTACGGGTCACTACGGGTATACATGCTAGGATTTTGTCCCAAGGGATGTGAAAGCCAACCAGAACTATTATCAAAGTATATCCTATCTAATCTGCAATATATTCTACTTTTAATTGCATGATTGTTACACCATGTAAACCAAATGTTATGATATTCCTGTCTTTTTTTTCCAATGGGTCACTTATGTGAAACCTTCTTTTAAATTTTGACCAGATTAAGAATTCATTGCCTTTCCATTAATGTTTTTTACCACCAATCATATGCTGCTTATCCTCTATCATGTCGAAGTCTCCTAGGAAGATCCATTTATCATGTGACAAATTAGTAGTAACCTAGTCCCATAGTATACTCCTTTCTCTATAATCATTAGCTGCATATATGTTACACCCCCCAATTATTTGATCATTCTCTTTGAACATAGCCCAAATTACCCTGTTACATGGAGAAACCCCTTGTTTTAACATCTTATCACTCCATTTGTTCCCAATTAACATGGCAACACCACATTTTCCTCTTTCATGTTTTAAAAAAATACATGATACTCTATTCCAAATGAATTTAAGTGTATTGTAGGCCCTAGCTCCTGTGACCTTGATTTCTTGTAAACAAAAAATATATTTATTCTGGATTTTAATGCACCAATTCCTATCAAACATCTCTAAACCTCTAACATTCCAACTATGGACATTCATCATCATTAACTTTTGGTGGGGGATTTCTGGTTCTTGCACAGTCTATTAAAGCACTCTAGCATATCTTTATTCTTATGGTTATTATTTCTTTCATTGTTTTTCAAGTTGTTACTTCTCTCATAAGTTTTTCTCTTCTTCTTTTTTCTAACAAATTCAATGAAGTCGTGTTCCTCCATCTCTTGGTCAGTATATTATGATAGTTATAAAGGAGTCTCAACATTAGGTATTATCTCATTCCCTCTGGGAGGTACACTGTCAGATAATTCTTTAATATGTTCAACCAAATGCTGCCCATTTTTTTCCCTTGCTGTCATTATTCTTATCTTTTAGTTTAGATAGAACTATTTGTTGTGCATTCTTTTTTTTAATAGTCTCATCATTACATTTTTCTCTAACCACCGGGATGTACCGGGGTTGACAATTAAAAGGATTTTGTTTATCAATAGTATGTCCTGCTTTCTAAACTTCAAATTCCCTTTCAAATAATGGATTTGAAAGGGACACAAATTTGTCAACATGGGTATCTATAGTTCCTGCAGGTGGAGGAGAGACACCACTATTGTTCATATTTCCATTAATATTACTTTCTTTATATGTATCTTTATTACTATTCTCGGTGTTTTTGTTGACCTGTGGATCAGAAAAGTTCTTTTGGATGTTTTTGATGAGAGGGAATTCTCTTCTATTGTGCTCATTGAGTTTACAATGGAAGCATGCTCCTATGTCTCCTAGTTTCACAATATCCCACAAAAATATTTCTTCTTCAACTTCTAATGAAATGACATTAGGAAAGGAAACATCAGTGTGCAGAGTTAACAAAACATAGGCATTTAAAATGAGGGAGAGTGATTTTTGCCTCTTCAACTTGCAAAACTCACCCGAGAGGTTCAAGCACATGAGGAATTAAATGCCAGAACTCAGGTTGGACATTCTTAAGTTCAATCCAAAGGGGGGAGGCATGAGAAAAGATTTTATCAGTATTATCCTTATGCGACCATGGGAGAGCTTTAAACATTGTTTGCCTACTTACCAGTAACCTATATTCAAAACTTTTTCCTGCATAGCATGTGTTTTAAAAAAAACACAAATAATCCTCTTTGAATAACTCAACAAAAACTAACATGAATACCAATTTTCTTACCCCATATATTATTAAACCAACCATATATGAATTTATTAGCAAGTAAGAACTTTATATCCATACAACAGAAAAACACAGCAATGTTTTTTAATCTATTTTGTTCAGACTTAATAGCCTTTACCATGTCTACATTTGGCGATAAGGCAAGGGTCTTAACTCCAGAGGGTGGAGTCTAACCTTACTTTCTCCCTCCATCGCCATTGACTCATGCTGGGATGTTGGGTTGGTCTCCTCCTCTATGTCTATCTCTATTGGAGTTGACCATTCCTCCTTCGTGCTCCTTTCCTCTTCCGGGTTCCACATTTTTAATAACAAACTTGCTTTCAAACAGAGCCAAGGGTGGTAAAACCATCTTCTCAGCCAAAATCGCTTTATACGAGGGCTTAAAACTTTTTGCATTTGTTCCTGCATTGCTTCCACTCTCCATTTTATACTTTCCACTACCCTGAACGTCAATCCCCTCATTACACCCCTCTACATCCATCACCAGAGATCTCGCGTGAACCCAAATGAATCAGAAAAAAGATGGCATGCTCCAGCGAAAACTTAAACCCCACACAAGTGAACCAAGGGAGAAAAGGAGAGAAAGAAAAAATAATCAAAATGACATGAAATAAAGTATCTTATTAAGAAATGTAGAATTAACATCCATTTGATATACCTTGAATCCTTTGTAAGCACCATAAGCCAGAATTATTCTAACTTCTTCCAATCTAGCAACAGGTGCAAAAGTCTCTCCATAGTCAATGCCTTCTTCTTGTGCATAACCTTTGCAAACCAATCTAGCTTTATTTATGATAACTTCCTCATGCTCATTCAATTTGTCTCTAAAAATCCATTTAGTACCAATAAGATTTTTGTCTTGAGGCCTGGGTACTAATGTCCATGTCTTGTTCTTCTCAATTTGATCGTACTCTTCTTTTATTGCTTTCATCCAATCTTCATTATCTAGTGCTTCTTTAACTTTCTTTGGCTCAAATGTAGATACCAAACATGTATTGTCTCTTACCTTGCTTCTAGTCATCACTCCAGCATCCTTATTCCCAATAATGTTGCTCAAGGAATGGTGTCTCCCCACATATGTTTCCAAAATAAGCTCGGTAGGTCTCGATCCTTCATCTTCAACATTTGGTTGTAGAATTCCTTGTTCATCTTTCTCTTTGGTAGGTGCTCTCGGTAAGGTATCAAGAACATCAGGTTTTTTATATACAAACTTCTCATAATCCTCAAGTTCCTTCTTGTTATCTTCATCATTCCTTTCTTCAAATTCATCAATTCTTACATTTACACTTTACACCATCTTGTTAGTAACTTTTTTCAAACATTTGTAAGCTTTAATCCTCATATAATATCCTAAGAATGTTCCTTCTTCTCCTTTTGAATCATATTTTCCTTCTCTAGAATCTTTCAGAATATAAAATTTGCTTCCAAAAACTTTAAAGTAACTGAAATTAGGTTTGTGTTCATACCAGATTTCATAAGGTGTTTTGTTGGTAACTTTATTCATTTGTACTTGGTTCAATGTGTAAATAGCAGTACTCACAGCTTCTCTCCAACAGTTCTATGAAATTCATTTTTCAATAATCAGTGTCCTAGCACAATCAACAATAGATATGTTTCTTCTCTCAGTAATTCTATTCTTTTGTGGTGTCCTCGGAGCTAACAACTTGTTGTTGCTCAAATCAACAGATTGGATTTCCTATGGATTTTTCCTATCCAATGATGAGAAACCCAAGTGATTTTCCAACAAACAAGGTTTCAAACTATTCTAAGTTTCAACCTTCTGCAATTTTGGCTCTACAAAACCAGGGCTGGTAGGCCTATACCCTAGACTTATCTCTCAAATCCTTAGGGATTTTTAGAGCAGATAATATATGTTCCAAACTCCTTTCTCTCAAAGTATTTCAAAGTACTATTGAGATTATAAAACTAAGAGTAATGTATTATTAAAGTGTTCAAATGTAATGTTCTAAGTATTTAGAAAATGTTGATGTATTCAAGATATAAACTATATAGAACAGATGGATATAGTATCTCAAAACTTTAAATAATGAAGCTATGACCAGAATCCAATAAATAAGAAAGCTCAGTGTCTTAATCAACTATGGGAAATAGAGTCACTATCATTCCAATCCTATGTTCAACCTAAGAGACGGTTTTGAAAGAAAACTTATCACTTCAAAGGTGTTATGGAATGTACATGCAACTTAGAATGAATTCAAAGATATCTCAAGAGGAAAATACTTCTCAGATGATAGACCAATTGAATGACGCCTCAATCAACAAAAATTAACCATGCAGAATGAGAAAAGACAATTGAAATATATACTATGAATCATATCAGGAAGCATGCACATCAAACTATCACTTTGAAGAATTTCTATTGGTTTATCCGAGGGACTAATTGTAAAATGATTAATGAAACAATTGCAGATATAAAGAAAAAATACCTATCTTTATTGATTATGGAAAATGGTACAATAGTGTTCACATTTGTAGTTATTGATCCATATAATCCATCTGACTATAATAATAGTATGCCTTATTCTTCCTTTTGTGTTGATCTTGGTATCCATATAAGTATGAAACTCAAAAGGATGCAGACAAGCTTCAGATCAACATGATGTTTCATAACAAAAACCTAACCTAGTGATCAATAACGAAATGTTTTAATTACAATAATTTAATGTTTGATCATCCTTATTCGATAACTGATAACAATAATTCAATAATTTCTTCATAATGTCTTAGTCGACAACTTAGAATAGTGGATTTGTATCATGATGGTACTCAATCGTATATCTAGCCACAATAATCTCTATATGGCATCAGATATCCTTGTTGATATATCAAATAACTCAGTCTAGTATAATAGTATTATTGGTATTGTCGACTTTGAAACCAAAGCAATTGTTACTAACACATCCAATAATTCTGAATCATTTTCTCTGGGCATATCGATCACATAGATAATCTCATGCATGGTCTCTGAATCAAATTGGTCACCTTTTATCGACTGCAACGATGGCATTGATCATTCATCCTTTAACACGTTTGCATGTGATTGTCTTCATGGTGTCAAAAAATCTGGATCGTTCAATTATATCATGCTTGCCACCTTTATTCTCTGCACATAAAGTCAAATAATTAATAATACAAACAACCCTAATTGCAAATAAAAAGTTTTAATATTAAAGATGCCACGTAATAAAAAAATCAATATTGTCGCCTATGGTCTTTTGTCTTTTTCGATCAAGGACACGTGTCACATTATTCACCATCGCATAGTGGTTAACATCCAATTATCTTTCCATTGCGCAGAGCCATAGTTCTTTAATCCTATGGTTGCAGATTTGCCCCAAATTCTTTTGTTATTTCCCGATCACCTTTATCCGCAAGATTAAGTGCCAGCCGTAGATTTAAAGTACGGGGTTAAAGATATTGTTTAAGTAATCCAGTCTTTACTCTACTTTATATGCCTTTGTGTTACCCATTCATTATGTCTTTCCAATCAAATGTTGGCATATGTGTCCACGTCATTCCATTTGTACATCTTGGCGGCTCCAGGACACGTGTCACTTATTTTGCCACCGCGCGATGTTTAAATGGTGTGCATCTTGCGATAGCGCCGTTGGATGAAATCTTGATATGAGTGGATGTGACTCGAGGTATCTTTAGTCAAACTAACTTTGTAGGACATGTGGCAATCAATTTGTGGTGCCAAATCAAATAAAAGGATCATTGTGTGCACATTGGATATAAAGTCTTCGAATGTTGACAGTTTCATTCAACTGTTTCTATTATCATGGGTTCGAAACAAGAATATTTCACCATTTTGTGATGGATAGAAGATTTTCTCGCTGCCTCATTGCACCATTTTTCACTGTGCCATCATACAATAGGTAAACCAATGATAAGTCCATGGCCACGTGGTTTTAGAAACTCTATTTTGACTTCGACCTCATTATCATTTTATCTGTATCACAGAGGAGATAAGCATAAATCAATGGTAAACAAGTATATCTATTATAGATATGGATTCAAATAATATAGCACTTAATAAAATACATAAGGAATGTAAGTAAAATGTAATATATATAAAAAAGGCCATAGAAGATAAATAGATAAATGTAAAGAGTTACTTCCCTGACTGATTATGGATACAAATTGATTTGCATAAATGGGTTCCACCAGTGGCTCTTTCTAGGGATGTGTGTTTATACCTAAACTAAACAAAATCCAAGCTATCTCTGGAAAGTTGACCATTAGAAAACACAAGAATAATATATATTGAAAAGATAAAGAAGAAAAATAAACCTTCTTGTTGTCATCTTCAATGGATAAAAGGTTTAAGGTATTGACCATGCATAGGAATTTCATGATTGTAACCCTCCAAATCCTATAAAATGTAATAATTCACACCTCATTTACCAATAATAACAAAAGGACCTATCTACAAAGCATCAAACTTTCAATGTTTGCCTTTGTCTCGATCTTTCACATTCCACCTCAAAACTGGATCTCCCTCCTGAAATTTCCTTTCTGTAGCCTTCTTATCAAACATATCTTTCACTTTCTGTTGCAATTCTTGATTCCTTATTTCATCCAATTCTGCAAGTTGTTGGAGTCTGTTTTCCATGAAATCCACTTCTTCCCATTGCTCATTATTTACAAACTTGTATACTGGAAAAAAATTGTTTAGTGGTAAGTGAGATTTCTTTCCATAAACAAGTTCATATGGGGCATATCTAGTAGAATTATTAATTATAATCTTGTCTGCCCAAAGTGCAAGTGGTAATTTTGAATTCCATGATCTTTTGTTATTATCTAACATTCTTTTGATAATCTTCATTATATTTTTGTTGCTAGATTTCGCTTGGCCATTTTCTTGAGGATGATAAGGGGATGAAAAAAAACCTTTATTTCGTACTTCTCATGGAACTCAATGAAATCTGCAGATCTAAAACACATAGCATTATCACAAACAATCTTCTGAGGAACACCAAATCTTGTCAATATTTTTTCTAACAGGATCTTGATTACCACTTTACTAGTAGCTTGTCTAGTTGGTATGACTTCCACCCACTTAGTGAAATAATCATTGGCTACCAAAATCCATTTATGTCCACCACTAGATTTATCAACAATTTCACCTATGAAATCAATTCCCCACATTTGGAATGGTTCTTCAGTAGACATAGGCTTAAGAGGTAATGCACCATTACATTTGAGTTTCCCTAAAAACTTCTGACATGCTTCACACCTCTGAACATATTCATGGTATTCCTTAAATATGCAAGGCCAATAATATCCTGCATTTAATATCTTATGTGCATTATTTTTTCTGAAAAGTGTCCACCACATGCTCCATCATGGAGATCCTTAAGAACTTCTTTAGCTTGGTGTGTATATAAACACAAAAGACGTACACCATCCCTATTTTTCCAATATAGGTCTCCTTGCATCAAGATATATTTAGACACTTGTAATTTCACTGTCCTCTTTTGACTATCTGTAAGGTTTTTAGGAAATTTCATGTGTTTCAACAAATATATTGTGTTAGTGTACCAAGGGCATCTTTCAATACTTGTATGGGTTTCACTTAGATAAATCTGATTTACTTGTAATGCATCCATATTAGATTCTGCCATTAACCTTGCTAATCCTTGTCCTCTGATAATCTTAGTGATCTGAATCTCTATATCAAATTCCTGAATTTGATTAACCATCTCCATCTTCTCCTAGTGACTTCTGATTGTCTGAATATATCATTTATTGTTGCATTAGGGACATAGGCTATCACCTTTTCTACTACCAAATAACACCTAAAGGATTTTACTGCCTTTACAAGTGCATAATCTTGTTTCTCGTTGATATCATAATTTAATTCAGAAGCTTGAAGGGTCTTACTGAAGAATGTTATTGGTTGTTCATATCCTTCATTATTCTTTTGTAGTAAGATAGCAGCAATGTGTGATATGATGCAAAGGAAAACAATTGAAATGGCTTAGCATAATCTGGGGACTTTAGGACATGAGATTCCTTAATTGCCTTTTTATTCTTTACAAATTCCTCTAAAGCTCCATTTGTCCACTTCATGTTTGTACCTTTCTTTAACATCATAGCAATTGGCTTAATAACTTTTGAAAAGTTTGGGACAAATCTCCTTACAAAGTTTATTTTTCCAAAGAAGGATTGGATCTTTTTAATACTCCCAGGAACCTCTGTGAGTGTCAAATGATGCATCTATTACCTGTGACACAACACTTCAATAAGTCATTAGATTAGTGAAAAATAGCATAAAAGAGCAATGGTTAGATACAAATCACTAAAACCGACTTATTGCTCCCTATCTAGGAAGAGTTTGAAAAATGCCATAATCAT
>MU223460.1:150327-174695 GCA_018584345.1 Thuja plicata | reverse complement strand
TTGATTGGTTGAAATTGATTTGAATTGTATGGCTGAAGTAGTTAATATAAATTAGTGATAAAAATCACCTAGGACATTAAATCTAATTTAATAATAAATTATGCCAAAGTAACATTGTCTTGACATAACAGGGGGTATGATCACACCTAGGGCAAACATGGTCTATGGTCGGTACAGACCAAATCCAGGTGGTTACAACCTCAATCTTATCAATTGTTGCAATCCTCTTAGGGTCAATTCTCACCCATCCTTGGATACTATATGCCCTAGTAATTTTCCATCAGTTACTGAAAAATGGCATTTCTTTGGGTTCAAGGATATCCCATACTCAAGGGCTCTTTGAAAAATCTTCTCCAAATGTCCACAATGATCTTATGCCTTCTTGGAGTAAGCAGTTAGGTCATCCTGATATATCACCATAATTACATCAATGAAATCTTCAAAGGCAACATCCATTGCTCTTTGGAAGGTAGCTCTTGCATTAGTGAGTCCAAAAGGCATTCTAGCATATACATAAGTACCCCAAGGTGTAGTAAATGTTGTTTTGTACTGTTCCTTCTTTTACCTTCACCTTGTTATACCTTGCAAATCCATCCATCATTGATAACAATTCAATCCATGTGACCTTTTGTAGTAATGCTTCCATATTAGGTAGTGCATAATTATCTTTTAATCATGATATGTTTAGATTCCTAAAATCTACACAAAGGATGATATCCCCATTCTTCTTCCTGACAGGGACCAAATTTGAAACCATGTTGAGTGTCTAATTGGCTTTATTATAGCAGCATCCCTCATCTTGATCAACTCATCTTTCATCTTAGGGGCTAGAGTAGGGTTTATAGGTCTTTGCCTTTGTCTGAATGGTTTGGCACTGGGCTTCAAAGGTATCTCATGTTGAAAAAGGTCCTCTCGGTAAGTTTTAAGGTCATCATAGGACCAAGCAAACACATGCCTATATTTTCTCAATAATTTGATGATATTTGTTCTAATTTTGGGGGTTAAGCTTTTACCCACAAATACTTCCTTTGGAGTCTCTTCATTTCCCAAGTTTATCCTCTCTACTTCATCCAATGTAACATTAGTGCTTTTCTTGTCCATTTTTTAATCTTTATTGTCAAACAATCTCTCCATTTCTACATGGCCTTTAGGAACCTTATTGGTTTTAAGCTGAATGACTTCCTTTCCAAACAATAATTCTTTCCCATTCTATATTTCAACATGAGCATTCAAATCTATCAATTGTCCTTCATACTCTTGTTCACGTGCTAAATTTTTTATTATATCTCTATAATATT
This sequence comes from Thuja plicata, assembly GCA_018584345.1. Lineage (NCBI taxonomy): Eukaryota > Viridiplantae > Streptophyta > Pinopsida > Cupressales > Cupressaceae > Thuja > Thuja plicata. The sequence goes on along the minus strand of MU223460.1, from coordinate 173,397 downwards.
CATACACTTTCCAGTTGTTAATGTTATCAGGTATAGTAGACCTAGTTTTAACCTCAACTCGAACTATGTCTTCACAAGGGATGTCATTATGCTTCAATGCCAAATTAGCCAAAAAATCTGCAAGCATATTTTCTGACCTATCTATCCAATCAATAGAAATGGCATAAAAAAATTCCATAGAATCCCATACTTCATTCCTATATCTTTTAAGATGAGGTTTCTTAACAACAAATTTACTTTTAACTTGAGAAATAATCAATCAGAATCACCAAAAATACTCAAACATTTTATTATGTGCTTACTGGCTATTTTTAAACCAAGAAGTAGAGCTTCATACTCGTCAACATTGTTAGTACATTGAAAATCTAGTAAGAAGGAATATTTAAATGTTTTCTTATCAGGGGAAAAGAAAATGACACCATCTCCATTACGATCCTTGCAACAAGCACCATCAAAATAAATTTTCCAAATTGTATTGTTATTTACTTCAGCATGTAGTTCAATAGGTTCAGTATTATGCATTACATTTTTTGAAATACTTACCTAAAATTTATCCATATTAGAATGATAGAAATGTGTAACCAAGCTTAGATCCACATCCTCAATAATGTATGGACTTCTATTCTCCCTATCAATTCTTACATCCCTGCCATTCACTGGAATAGAAGCATAAGAAAGATCTAATTGAATACTACCTCCTACCAAGCTAGACCACTGTCTAGATAGAAACATTCCATAACAAGCAATGACTTCAACCATAGTAATATCCATTTTATAAGACACCTCAGGACATGTAGGAAATTTGAAATTGAACATTTTTCATTATACCTACGACAGGAACAGATCTATTATCCATAGCATAACATCTACCAAATTTGGTATCAACATTCATTCCTAATTCTTTCATTACACCATATATTCACTGCTGCACCAGAATCCATCATACAATTCTTTACCAATCTATTGTTTATCAATAAAGTAAGATAAAAAGGATCAATTTGATTTCCATTTTTGCTTAAAGTAGTTCCTAGATAAATAGTTGGAGGATCCTTTACTTCTTGGTTAAGATCTTCCTTATTACCTACATTAGACAATATTTTTAAAGCTTCACTTTTACATTCAGGTATTTTAACTATTTCAAGCAAAGGAACATATATTTTAACTTGTTATAATGCATTAGACATGAAATAAAATTCATTGGGAATATATTTACTAACCACCTTTTCTCTTACTATTGTTGGAAAGTCCTAAGGTTCTACCTGTTTATCTTGAGCAATATATTTTTGCTTCAACCTTCTTGGATCAATTCCTTGGTCAAGTTTCCCTTGGTCTGCATTCACTATTCTATTCCTTAACTTTTAATTACTCCTTTCTGCTTCTACTACAACTATTATGTATGCTTTCTTCTCCTCTTTTGGTAATTCTCTTAATCTTGGAGGATTCTCCTGATAGTTCTCATATTGATATACTCTATTTAGGTCATCCATTCAATAGTATTCATCTGAAGAGCTATAATAATCATATCCCCACATAGGATCTGTTGATAATTTATTCATTGTGGGTTGCTGGTCATCATTTTGATCTTCATCTTCTTTCCATTGAGCGACAACACAATGTTCATAAGAATGTGGTAGTCTACAGGCTTCACACCAAGGGTAGCTTTCCACAAAATGGTTGTTCTTCTTAAATGGATCAGGAGTATGTAGTTCTTTGTTCACTAGTTTCCCATCCCTCCATTCTATGTTATAAGGCATATCCTACAACTTATATCTGTCATTTTTGTATGGTACCTAGCTATTCTGCTTGTACTTAAAATTGTCTCTTCCATTATTCACTTGGAGGCCTTTTACCATATTCATAAGTTTATCCAATCTATCCTCCTCCTTGTGTTTATTGGGCTCTTTTGGATTGAAAAACTAGGTGTCCTCCCTCTTAGTGATTATACCAAATACCTTCCTATCATTTTCAATAGCTATAGCAATCTTGAGAGCATGTGCCAAAGTAGCAGGTTTATAAGATCTGATTTCATAATTTGTCTTACTATCAAAAGCAAACATATAGAAATTTATCAGAAAGGCATCAACGGCCTAAACAGCTCTTGGAATCCTATTTAGAACCTTATTGAATATTTTTCTGAATTCAACCACAGAATCATTCTGATTTTTCTTCATAATTGTCAACTCATGTGAAGCAAAAGAAGTATCATTGGGATCACCGAATTGTTCAATGAATTGATTTCAAATTCATCCCAACTAGATATGGACCTGTCTGGCAAACTTCTGAACCATTCTGCTACATCTTCTATGAGGGATTGAACAAAAAGCTTCATGTATACATCCTTACTGAATTCATAAAATTCTTGAATAATATTCTTCAAATTTACACAATGCACTTCAACTGATTCTGACCCATTCCCTAAAAACTTTGGAATTGCACTCCTTAACTCACCTTTTATGTCATTAAGACATCCCTTTATGCCATAAAAATATGTCTATATCTGTCAGAAACCATGGGGGCTCTATAGTTATTTATATTTTGATTGATGGCTCCATGTCTTTGATTCTGTTGTCTTGTATTTTGGAATCTCTGATCATTTCTTGGTCCAATATTTGAATTGACATTAAAATCTCATCTTGTATTATACTGTATTATGTTCTCTCATTCTTTCATCCTCATAGAGTCAATTTTACCTCTCAAAATTTTTGCTTTAGCCTTATGAACATGTTGATCTCCACCATAGGTCAAAATAAGCTTATCCCACATTTGTTTCAAAGTAGTACATCCGTCAAGCTCATCATATTCATGGTCGGAAAGTGTAGAAGCAATCTCAATCATAAATTGTGTGTGTTCTTGTTTCTGTCTTTGCTCGTTGATTGTCAAAGGTGCAGTAGTCAATGCAACATATTCATTATCAAGAAAATGAAGTTTATATTCTCCTATACTAGACACATGCAATCTCATTCTACTTTTCCATGTAGAGAAATGATCCCTATTCAATTTCGATGCTTCCCTCTTATACATCTTTAGATCTTAACTCAAGTCCTTTTAAACTTATCACTCCAGAGTAACTATCTTTGATACAAATTGTTGGTCCGCTAAGAGGGGGGGTGAGTCAGAATAAATCAAATCTTAATGCTCAAAACTTAACTCACTAACTCACTTGGTAGAGTTGAATACAATAATAATTGATTCACCAAACAACTTAATAACTTAAACAACCATACATCTCAAATATGTAAATCAATCATTCAAACTCATTAACATCATATTTAACTCAGTTGAAACCAAATTTAATGAGGAAAACAAATTTGGGAAAAAACTCTATGGGAATTGTGACCCACAATAAAATATACCCTTATGAAGTACTCTCGGTTAAGAACTTATTTTGTTAAATATTACAAACACATTTGCTAAATGTGAACTTGTTAGAGGATTTACCTCAGATCTATTAATATCTTCACCATGTTAGGAGTGGCCTTGTTAGAGTTCTTTAAACACTCTTTTGGAATGTCACCTAATTTACTTTTTCCTGTGTTAGATCCTTTATGCTCAATTGAATATTGGCATCACATACTCCATTTATCTCTTTCTCAGACTGTAGATTCTTCAATCTTTGTTTCTTTGTTCTGCTCGATAAATGTTGTTCTTCAACTTCTTCTTCTTCTCTATTCAACTCGCCAGCATCTTTTTTTCTCTATTTGTTCTCATTCTTTATATAGACATAATTTTTCCTCTTAATCTCATTAATTGGATTTTCCATCATTTGTGCTTTATCGTTCGATCATCTTCTTCATAAATCTCAACTCACTAAACCACTTCACTTTTACCTTGGAACTTGAACTTTTCTTGGAACTCAAATAATCAGATTTAACCGCTTGATCTTCGATCTTCGATCTTCGATCTTCGACCTTAGATCTTCTCATTGAATTTTCACGTTCGTATATCTTCTAACAAACTTAATTTAATTCTTATCCTCATCCAGCTCATCATAACTTCACATTAAATTTGATCTTATCATCATTTACAATCAATATCCTGTACTCAGTAAACTTGCTTTGCAACTCGATAACTATTTTCATTCACTGCTCGGTGTCTAACTCATCTTTGGTGCTTGGTCCTTGTCTTTCTCTTGATGTTTAGTGACTATGACTGGCTAACATAACTCTATACTAACTGACTCCATCTAGCTTGGTAAAGTAACTCTTCCAGTCATAACTTAACTCTTTTCAATTTCTGACTTAATCAATCAATTGTACCGACTTGATAACATCAAATATATAGTAGCAAACAACTATATCAATGTTACTTCATCATTGTCTGATCTATATTTGTCACCCATTTAACTTCTCCTCTTAAGATATGGTAACATAATAAAGATCAATAATCAATTGCTTGATATTAATGACAAAACAACAACTGATCTAACCATTTATACAATCGTGATACTCAGTATCACTCGGTCTTCATCATCTTCATCAGATCTTCAGCAGTTGATTAACAAGTGAATTTAAAGCAACACACACAATCTATATTCTTTCAAACAAATAGTTCTTAGCTACTTCAGGTAAATGATGAAAGCACAATTGGTTATTTTCAAAAAGCCACATAGGTTTATGATGAAAAGTGGTTATTTGGACATGAGTGTGTCTACAGATTATTACCGCATTCCATAATTCAAGATTTAGTAGTGAAGCAATTACCAAAGGGCCATTATTCCCAACAACATTTCATAGTCATGGCCCATTGTTTCGGAGAGGCACATATTTATCTCAGTAGGTGAATGGTTTTACATGAGTAGTTCTTGGCCTAATTTCTTCAGGTGGGGATTTCCTGCCTATATATATATAGTATGGCGGGTGACAATGACTATGGTGGGTGACAACGGTCATGGAGGGCTTCTCAGTAATGGTGGTCTTTGAAGGAGATGAGTAGAAGCAGGTGTAATAGATAAAATATGGATAGGGTTTAGAACAATGGAGATTTTCTCATAAAAGTGACCCTATGCACATATTATCCACCTTACATTTAATTGTAATTGATAAGGAACGTAGATCTGGAAATGTTTGTAAAGGAAAATGCAATAAAATACATGCCTCCAAAAAAGAACCTATTGAAAACCTTATCAAACGGTCTTAGAAACTATTGATTTCTATGAATTTGAACCGAAACTACGAGATCTACAAAACCTAGAAATATTTTTCTGATTAGGCTCAGTTCTGATTTTGACCCTCAATTCAATGTTGACTTTGACCCAAAATTTTTGATTCTAATCTAGGGCAGAATCGACCTCCAATTCAGACCTAAAATCTCTGACAGAAAATCAGTTTCTGGACCCTGAAAGTTTGTCGAAAAGGGTATCCAGATCTGCACTCCAATTCATTGTTTTGTACGTGTCCCTGCAAGAAACAATGGTTTGTTTGTTGGGGGGAGGGGTTTGCCTTGGTCAAACCACGGTTTTGGAATTAACCTTAAAGTATAATTGAAATTGCATAAGTAAACAAAGTAAATGAACAAATTCACCTTGTTTGTATAGAAACCCTTGTGGCGGATTCAAATCCATGGATCCACAAGTATGTATGAACCAAATGGTTGTAGAATATATAATTTTAGATGTAGGATGTCTCAAATCAATCTTGTAGATCTTCAACACCAATCTTGAATGGATCTTGGAATAGGAAGAGGCTTGGAGGAATGCTGAAGGATAAATCTTCAACAAGAGGGCTCCATAGAGCTTGAGTCCTTCAATGGCTACCAATGGATCTCCTTGATGAATTGAATGCTTGAAGGTACTTTAATGCTTGGATTCTTGATATTAGATGCTTGCTTCAATAGATCATACATAGAGTTTGGATGGATGGAATCTTTTCTTATGTCTTAGAGAAAATGAGAGGAGAAAGCTTCCTTATATACGAATCTAGGGCATAATCTTCTAGAGAGGCCTACATAGGAGAATTAAATTCCCATTAGACCTATACCCCTAGAGGTGGAGCTATATTAAATATAATTTAAGATTCATCATTTCGGAACCCAAAATAGCTGACCCGAAAGCGGTAAATGAACTTTTTCGAAGCCTGACATCCGGAAACTCTGGAAACTTGAAATTTGGACCTTGGGTCAGAATCAAGGTCGATTATGACCTAGGTTAAGGTCGAGGTCAAACTTGACCTAGGTCAAGGTTGAGGTTGACCTTGACCTAGGTCAAGGTTGAGGTCGACCATGACCCAAAAAGGTCAATTTTGACCTTGAGGTCAAAATTCCCAATTTTGCAGTTTAGGATGCCAGAAATAGGCCAGAGAAAAGTGGGAAATGGGGCAAAACAGGGGGAAATCCAGATCCAAGTCAAAGACCCATTCAAGGCACTTGACATGACCCCAAACCACTTACTTAGAAGGCTAAACCAATCCACAATGGAAGTGCTTCCATGTTCTGACTATACAACAGGCTATAGGGCAGCCGAAATATTGGGGTTTCTGGGTCAGTGTCAAATGAACCTGTGTGCTGGTGCTTTAACAATCATCGATGGAAGAATTTTTATACTAGGTTTAAGCTTCCTGGTCTCCCAAATTGGAACCCTCCTTGATAGGAAAGTTTAGGGTTCCCGATGGTAGATGGGATGGTGCGAGTAGGGAGAATAGAAGACCTCTCTTTTGGTGAAAATACGAGTTCCTGCAAAAGCCAAAGAACATCAAAGTCAAACAGATTGAAAAGAAATTATGGCACCCCAAAGAGAAGAGCAATGTTGAGCTCTACAACAATAATTTATCTTTAATCCAAGAAACAAGAAAAGAGGTAGGTAATATTGAACACATTAGGGCTTCTTCTTTATTGATCGATAACCCTCAATGGATTGATTCAGTAGATCATTTGCAAGAGAAGGTTTTTTTTATGAAATGGCTGGGCCGATGGCCATCAATTGCACAAAAATAGAGATGGATTACAGAGCATTGGGGAGATCATTTTGAGATCAAAACCCTAACCAAAAAACTTGTTATGGTCTTATGCCCTTCCAAAATGGATAAGGATTGGATCCTTACTGGAGGCTTGTATATGATGGATGGGAAAAGTATTTATGTTTGCAATTGGAGGCCAAATTTCAACCCGGATGCAAAGAAAGTAAAGGACATTGTTGTATGGTTGAAGTTAAAAAATATTCCATGGGAATACAAAGATGAAGTAACTATTCATCGGCAACAGTTTGGGATCGTATTTACAATCTAAGGAAGTTGTTGATGCAAACATTTTTTACTTATTCTCAAAGGTGTTAGTTAAAATACAAAATTGTTACCAAGTTCTGAACTATGTTGTCCTAGGTTCTGCAAAAGGCGAATGGTGGTTAAAGATTGAAGTGGATAGTGCAGACAATGAGATAGCGTCGAAGCAAGATGAAAGGAAATGTAAATGGCTTGAGGTTAATAAAAAATTGGATTTAATCAAGGAAATAGAAGATCTTCGAACTCTAACCCCTCCCTGGTCTAATCAATTTGAGGAGGAAATGATCTAGAATTGAGATTTTGAGGTATGGAGGAAGTCATGTAGGATAAGAATAGTTTGGTGGACGATAGAGACGATCACTTGAGAACATGGGAGCTATGCACAACCTCCTAGATTAAAGCTACTGACAGTCCTCTTTCCTCTCAAGTTGTCACAAAGACACCTTTCTCCCCACTCAGGGAAGCTACAGGGAAGGTTGGAACTGAGGTTCATAATGAGGAAGGAGTGGTTGGGCACTCCCTTGTAGTACCTGATTCATTAGATGAGTCTATTCACACTCAAAATCAAAATAAAAATATGGATATGGATAGAAGTTGCAAGCCTGATTTCACAGCAGAAGGTGTCTTCGGGATGGAATACCTAGAGGCTACCCTGGTGGAAGATGACATGGAAATCCAAGATTTCTGTAAGGATATCCAAATTTCTCCCATAAGGAACTTGGATAAATCTATGGAAGATTTGAGGGATAATGGGGGTAATGGATGGAATACTGAATCTAAATATGAATATCAGGAAGAAGAGGTAGGGAATGAGGAATTGGGAATGCATGATCAAATTGATATCCTTGAGAGAAGGAATATAAGCTAAACCCCTTCAATGTTTAAAAATCAAAATATTAGGGAGAAGAAGAAGAGAGGTCCCAAATCTACGAAGGTGAAACTTGCAATTGTTGGGAGTGCTGCAGACTAGGAAAAACTGTTGAGATCGGGGAGAGGCTATACCTCTTCCTGGAAGCCATGAAGCTCCTTTCGTGCAATGTCAGGGGCTGCAATGCCCTTAACAAATGGAATTTGGTCAAACAATGTCTTGACCAAACCCAACTGGATCTAGTATTTTTGCAAGAAACTAAGTTAAGTGGTAAAAGTAAGTTGCAGTTTCAGAGGAAGTTTGGAATGTGGGGATGTTTCTTCTCGGAGGTAGAAGGTGCCTCTGGGGGATTGAATATTCTTTGGAAATATGTTGTGATGAATGTTAATTTATTAGATGAAGGAATTAATTGGCAACTAATGAAAGTCTCATCCTTTCAGCTTAGGGTGACGTTCTTTGCGTTCAACATTTATGGGCCTTGTAATCAGGCTTTGAAGCAATAATTATGGGCCTATGTATCTTTCAATATCAGTAGAATTAAAGATTGCTTATTTCTATTAGGAGGGGACTTTAATGCAATCCTCTCTCTAGCTGAGAAGTTGGGGGTGGGGAAGGATGGATCAGCCAAAGCCAAAAAGACTTTTCAAATTTTATATCTTTAAATGAACTACAAGATGTGAGTTTTAAAAATGGAACTTTCACTTGGACAAATAGAAGATTGGATTTCTCAAATATTGTTGAAAATTGGATAGATTAATTCTAGGGGGCATGGATGGATACAAATTGGTTATGTCAAGCCAAGATTATTCCTATTATAGTGTCTAATCACTTCCCTATTTGCTTGAGGACTCTTGAGGATGCTACTCCAGAATGAGCCCCTTTTGTTTTGAAAAGATGTGGCTACAAGAAATTGGCTTTATGGACCTCATATCGATATGGTGGAAAACAACTCCTAAACATTCTGGGGGGAATGGATGATGGTGTTTTCATTAAAGAGAAGGAGTTGAATAAAAAATACAATGAGGTGTTAAACTGGGAGGAAGTTTTTTGGAGACAAAAATGTAGGGAATTATGGCTACGGGAAGGTGATAGGAGTACAAAAATTTTCCATAATTCAGTCAAAGGAAGACACAGACACTCTCTTAATAAGATTTTCATGATCAAGGACAACCAAGTTAATATTTTGACAGAGCCTGATCAGATTAATGGGGAAGTTGTAAACTACTTCTCATCAATTCTTGCAAAGGAAATCGGGGAGATTAATGAGGAATATGGATTCTTGGAGGTCATTCCTTAGGTTGTTTCTAAGGAACGTAACTCTATGCTAATGAGAACTATAACAAAGAAATAAGTTAAAACTGCTCTTTTCAGTATGGGGAGTAACAAGACGCCGGGACTAGATGGCTTCCCTGCTCTATTTTTTCAAAAATCTTGGCACATCGTTGGCAGTGATTTATGTGTGGTGGTGGAAGAATCAAGACAAGGTGGTTTTATCTTCAAGGATTTTAACAACACCTTTCTATCCTTGATTCCAAAAAAGGGAAAGAAAGAATCATTTGAGGATTTTAGGCCTATTGCCCTATGTAACACTGTTTATAAAGTAATTGCAAAAGTGATTGCGAACAAATTGAAACTGGTGTTAGCTTTGATTATTCCAGATGAGCAGAGTGGGTTTGCACTGGTAGATCTATTTATGAAGGTATCATTATTGTGCATGAAGTTATACACTCTATTAAGATGGGTAAAGAAGCTAGAATGATGATCAAATTGGATATTAAGAAAGCTTATGATAATGTCAATAGGAACTTCTTAGTGTCAGTTTTGAAGAAATTTGAGTTTGACAAACTTTGGTGTGATTAGGTGTTTAGCTACATCTCCTCCCCATGCCTCTCTGTCCCTATCAGTGGCATCCTGCAAGGTTTCTTTGAAATTTTGATGTAATTATCATTTATTATTATCAATAAAATACCCATTACCGACCAAATATGTGTGTGTGTGTGTGTGTGTGTGTGTGTGTGTGTGTGTGTGTGTGTGTGTGTGTGTGTGTGTGTGTGAGTGTGTGAATACATTTTTCCTTTCAATATTTTTTGTGTTTAGTTTAGCTTCCATTCCTACTTGTTGGTTTTGTCTTGTTGAGTCTTGCACTTCTCCCCTCCATCCTTCTGCAAGCAGCTCCTTGCGCTCTATCTTTTTCTCTGACTTTGTAACTCAATGGAGCTTGGCACTATTCTTACCATAGATGTTCAGGAGCTCTCTATTTTTCGCAAGAGAAACCAGTAGCCTGTCAGATTTGATGTTACCTTGACCCTGATTTTTCTACTTTAAATCTGACGAAGTGTAACTACCTTCAAGGAAAATTGGAGTCGAGCTCCCCTTTTGTGAATTATTTCTCCCCTTTAAAAGTTTCATGCTAAGTTTCGACTAGAACCTTTTTCGAGGTTCAATGGGTTCAACAAGTTTAAAATTCAAAAGTTTGAAAATTCCAAGGATCAAAAGTTTGATCCAATGTGACAGTCAATGGGTTCAAGTGGTTCAATTAGTTCAACGTGACAGTCAAATTCACACACATCTGCCAGTGTAAAATGCATCCAAAAAAAGAGTTGTTGATTATTTAAATCTGAGGACAACCCACCTAATATTTTTGTCTTAAATGTTCCTAGATTTAATTTTATGATCATATGAGCTCATATGACATATTATTTTAATATTTTCTTAATGCAACAATATGATTAGTAGGGCCAATTTCCAAAGGAAGTATCCTGATTTGGCGAGTTGTTCAAAAAGTGTTAAAAACCCATTTGAAATTTTAAATATCATAACTATTCACAATTTTTTACAGCCCAGGATGCCCTATTAATCAGTGGTGTATTTGTTAACTCATTTATGTGCAACAATTTAAAACATTATAAGATGTTTTAAATCAATTTGAAAAGGGCAGCAATTTCATGGGAATGTGAAAGGATTATTTAATTTTCTTTTTTCAAGAATCAGTTAAATAGCTAAAAGCCTCAATGAAAAAGGAGGCTATATATGTAATGGAAAGAGAAAGAAAAATGAAGGTTATGTTGTTAATTTTTCTACTTTAAGGGAGGGTTGTTGTTATGAATTTATTTATGTTGTTGTCTTTGTTGTAGCAGCAAAGTAAAGAGAGGATTTTATTTTTTGAAGATGGTATTTGTAATGGAGGGCTGAAATATTTGAATTTTAGTTTTATTATGAAATAAGAGACAATATAGATTTGTGTGTTTATTGGATCTCTTTGCAGCTATGAGTTTTCTTTTGTAAATTTACAGTTGTTTTTCTATTTTCTTCATTACATTTGGCTGTGAATGCATGTTTTAGAATCTATGAATTTTGATATACATGCATACATTTGAAATAAATTTGTGTTATTCTCTTCCAGCCACTAGTTATTCTTGAGTGTGGGAGAGTTGATCCGTGTGCTGCTTTTTTTGCATTCATTACTGAAATTAAACTTTCACATCTATTTCATGGCTATGGGTAGATGGTTGTTTTCCTTCTTTGCCTTCTAATTAAAGACATAATTATAATTCATTCAGTGCATATCTTATTAAGAGGAAGTTGTACCTCTAAAATTTAGAGCAAAGTTATCAACCCAATGATAACTTCTCCAACTGTTAGTGTCATTTGTTCTTCTTTCTGGGTATCGAGAGTCATTCTATGTGTTTATTTTTTAAGGACAAATCTGTTCACTAACATCATCACAATTATTTTATAAAAATCGACAATTACATTGTCAAATAATCATGTTTTCACAAGAAAAGCAAGCATATAGGTACCATTTCATAAGATAGTTAGTAAATGGAGATAATTATTTGGAAATTTATAGATGTAAAGACCAATTGATGGATATATTTAGAAAGGCATTAGCAAAGGATAATTTTAAGTAGTTAAGATGAAATTTTCTCATTATAGATGTTGGAGAACATCAATTTTAAGAGAAAGTGTTAAATAAAAAAATAATTTCTCCCACAATTAAAATAATAATTTTTAATAGTTTATAAAAAATTGAATTGCAAAATATTTATTAATTTTATAATTTGCATGTCATTGCAGCTCTAAACTTTGAGACATCATGTAGGCATTTTTTACAAGTTAACTAGAAGATTGTTTTTCTATCACATTCAAGTACCAACCTTATCACTTTCACTAAATACAAACAACTATGAACCTAAGATCCCAACCTTTCCCTTGTAGCTCATCGTTCCCATTTAATCAATTTGTTTCTCTCCCTTATGAAGAACAATTGCCAATACCATCAACACGTTGGTGAACAATGTTATTAGAAGGATATAAATTTTGTTTCCTACCAAAAAAATATTTTAAATATTTCAGCATATGAAAATTCTAATGTAGACATTAGGAAAAATTATATAAAAAAAAACCTCTTAGTTCTTGAACTAGAAGGATCATCAATGAGAAAAAAATGATAATCAAATAGCATAGTGGCAACAATGAGAGATGAATTATTCCCCAAGAGAGTTGCCTTAGCTGCAATCATCGAAGTATTTGGATGCATAATATAGACACTATGTACACACTTTTATATTAATATCTCTCCCAAATTATGCAAGTAAGTAAATTGTTTGAGACAAACTCATTGTATTATCCACTCTTTTGCTACAACCTTTATTTTTTATTAAGGTGAGAGAGAGAAGGGATCCTAATTGATACAATTCAAAGATAGAAGATCCAAAAACAACAAGAAGGTTGGGAAAACATGCCTTTAAACAAATTAGAAACTATACATAATAATAATAAACACAGAGTATTGTCAAAAATAATAATCCAAAACAACAGTTTAAGAAATAATATATACCATAGTTACTATCCAAACAAAAAAACTAAAAAAGAGCCCCTATGTCTTTAATAGATAGAGTACCATTCTTCAACCATTTTTTCAAGAGTTGCCTCTATTTTGTAGCACAAATCTAATCTTTTTATATTTCCTTTGGTTAGTTCCTCTAATTTTCCTTTCTTTCTTTTTGGCGGTTTTCTCTATCCATGTACCAACTATTACCACTTCAAAAATTGTCTTATGTATGTGTAGACACTCAAAAAATGGTTTGAGCCTGCTAGTCTACGCGTTTAACATTTTTTGGCATTACAATTGAAACATTGTTTAGTGTTCTAATTATTCCTCTATGTTGCGCATATGGTTTTCACTATATGACAACATTGTGTCTTTCATCGTCAATTGAATAGTGTGAATTATTCAATTAATTGCTAATATTTTTTTCCTCTTGGTCAATTGAACATTTCCTAATCGATCCTAATCAATCTCGATCAATCCTAAATCTTCCTAAACCAATCCTAATTGATCTTAAATGTTCCTAAACCATATAATATCATCCTAAATCAATTCAAATCATTCTCAATCTATTCCTAATTAGTTCAGGATCATTTTGGACCCATTCCAATCATTATAGGGCATTGTCCAAGTTCATTAATGTGTCATCCATTTGATAGCATTTTCTAATATCATCGATGCCATCGCTATCAGCCTATCATCATCAATTCAATAGTGTTGTCCAAGTTCATCAATGCTATTTCAATTCATCATTATTTTGTGAGCATCGTCCAAGTTCATCGATGTCTCCTTATCTTTATCAATCTTCTCGCATCATCCAAGTTCATTGATGCTATTTAATCTATTTTAAAACATCATTATTTGAGTGCATTGTCAAAGTTCATGAATGCCTTGTCTCTTCCTAAACCATTCTGGAACCATCATAATTATTCCTAATCCTTATCAGTATCATCAAAATCAATTCAATTGCACATTAATGCCTTTGATTCGGTCAATGGTCTGCTAATTTTTCCTCTTGGGATGAATGACCTATGATTTATCCCTAGCTTTTATAAATAAATTATATTTATTCATTCCTTATCCTAAGTCTCTATAATTAATTAATTGGCTAATTTCCTAATTTATGGAATTTTGAATTTCATAAATGGTAATTACCTTTTGTGAGGAATATTGAATTCTTAATTGATTTTAAATCCTCATAAATCCACCTCACTTTTTTCCTTCCTATTTTCTAGCCTCCATCTCCTATTAATTAGCTTCACCTCTTACACCTTCCCTTCCACCTTTCTTACACCTTTCCACCCACTAATTTGGCCTCCATTGTGTCATAATTTGTCATAATTATGACAAATTTCTCTCTCTTTTTTACCATGTGTCATAACCAATACAAATTTCCAATTTGCATACCTAATTGCTAATTCCACAATTTGGGTTCTCAACTCCTATAAATTGAGCTCATTTTATCTTCTTTCTTTAACCACTATCTCCTAGTATTCTTGCTATCACTTTTGCTTTTGAATCTCTGTGCATTATGTCATTGGCAAAGAACAACATCAAATCTATTCAATGGAGAAGAAAGGAGTACATGAGAGCTACAATTAAAAGGGGTTTTTATGTTGTTTTGAATTCTTTGTTTTCAAGTGGATTTTATGATAGGATTAGATAGGTTTGCATATTGTTTAGGGTTTTGTGGTTACTCTTAAATATGCTTACTATGCCTTTTTCTGATCTTAAAATTTCCAATTGGGTCTTACAAGTATAACCTTGTCAATTAGCTTGGCAAAACCCCAGCACTGATTTTTATCCCAGACTTGTTGTGCACGACCCCCCAACATAAGGAGATCCTCAACAAAGCCCTAAAAGAGTCTATTGTCCCCAATGACATTGACGCTGACCAATTTCAGGCCATGATAGGGCACTCCTCTGCATCCCAACATGTTACCTTCTCAAAAGGTGATGTCCCACAAGATCGACACGGTCACAATGATCTCTTACACCTTGAATTTTTTGTCCATAATTATAAGGTCAGACGAGTCATGATAGACGTGTTAGATAACTAAGAGGGGAGGGGGTGAATCAGTTAGCTCCAGTTATCCTTTAGTACCAAATTCTCCTAGATGTATATAACGATAATTTCAAACATATAAATCAACTCAGTGAAATAAACTATGATCTCACACTTATCTTCAAACTCATCTATCAAGTTATATACCAAGTCATATACCGAGTAGCAATAAAAAAATTACCGTGATTACCGATCAAAGCATGTAAAGTAATGTGTAAAGAAAAATAACAATCCACAACAATCATACACATTAGCACAAATTTTTAACATAGAAACCCTTCTAAGGGAAAAACCACCTAGGACTGGTAACCCAAAATATTTCACTTTCTGAAGTGAGCTCGGTTAAGAACCAACCATGTTAAAGGTTACAATGCACACTGTTAAATGTGACCTAGTTAGAGGATTTATCACTAACAGTTCTCCCTTGAACAATCATTCACTGTGGGGTCAACAAGAAAACACTCAAAATTCATTTAAATGTCATAATAAAGACTATAAAGTCCTACTCGGGTAAGAGATTTATCTGTAACAATGGTTAAACTGATACAGTAATGATCTAATTCAAATACAACTCTGTTTTCCAATTTTTAGATCTATGCTAAGTACATAATACCTTCTTATCAATATGTTCACTTCAGTTCCTCTAATTCTTCATACTATGTTCTACTCGGTAAATGCTCTTTCCTTTGTTGCTCGGTGTTGTCTGCGAAATTGCTCAATTCTGTCTTCAACCAGTTTGATCAGTCATACATGAAGTTTGCATGTATGCACATCAGTATACTATCGCATCATGTATGATTCATAATTAATCTCTTGTATCTTATATAGACATCATAACTCATTTAATTTCCATCCTTTAAATTTTGCCACTTAATATACATCATTGATTTTGTCGCTTAAAGCTTCCTTGACAGTTGTGTCAAAAACAAGTTTCAATCTTCTTCATCTGATCATCCTTGAATTTTAAAGTCATTTGATCATCATAACAAACCTTATCAATTACCTCAGAATCGTCAATTTGCCAGCTCATCATTTTAGTCGGCCTCGGTTTGATTTATTGCTCGATTAATACCTTGATGTGTCAGTGATCCCTAACTCAATTACCACTGTGCTCAATATACACTATATTTACTCAGTGTTCATTGTTACTCAGTGTATATAGAACTCTTCAATTACCAACCACATAAACTTTGTTTGTTCTAGATCTTTAACTCATAATAGAATTTTGTTACCACAATGATAATAAAATAAGTTGACATCAATGACAAATACATTAACTAATTAATGTCTATCATCATATTTGTAACTCCATTGATCATCAACAAAATGACTTCAAACATACAATCAGTTGTAGTTCATCAATCTCTCCCTTTGGCATTGATGGCAACACAATATAAAATATCCAATATGAAAATGCCATAGAATACCAAACTTATGTTCTACAACTATATGCTTGTATATATAATATGTTTCAGCATTAAAAACTCACCATGCAGACTCTCCCCGCAGATTTGACTTTTATGTTATTGAATCTTCTCTCCCTTTAATGGATAGATATGTCATTTCTCTCCCTTTCACTTTTCTCCTTTACTCTCTTGCAGTGGATAGATATTTCATTGAATCATTTCTCTCCCTTTGACAACAATGCCAAAAAGAAATATACAACTCTTCATTAGCCAGAAAATATCTCTGGTTTTTTGTGCAGTAGTGTAAGTACCTTGCAGTGTACTGATATGCCTTTGTCAGTCCAATTCAGCTTTGCATCAACATGATTGATATTTTGATTACATGCAGGTTGATGCAACCTCCTAGTCAGCTTAGTGATTGTTAGACAAGGGACGAACCCCTAGTCTATTCCTCAAGTACTCAAATGTATCCTTTGGTAAGGGTTTAGTGAACATGTCATCTAGTTATTCTTTTGATTGTACATATTCTAGTGTAACTTATTTTTCTTGTACTTGTTCCCTCAAGTAGTGATATTTTATAGATATATGCTTTTTTTTTGCATGCATCACCATATTCTTTAAAATATTTATTGCACTTGTATTATCACAATAAATTACCACTGGGTCAGTGATCTCAACATTCATTCCTTTCAAAATTTGTTTTATCCATGCAATGTTCGAACAATTTGCAGCAACAATAACATATTATTCTTTTGCAGTTGACAAAGATATGCATCCTTGCTTTTTACTTATCCAAGTAACTAATCTATCACCCACAAAGAATGCTCCACCAGTAGTGCTCTTTCTATCATCAATGTTCCCAGCCCAATCAACATCTATGTAAACTTTCAGTTTGAATTTTCCTTCTCTCTTCTATCATAATCTATAATCTTCAGTGTTCTTTAAGTATGTAAAAATTCTCTTTACAATAGTCAAATGTGATTCTTTAGGATTAGCATAAAATATTGGTACAATTCTAACTGCGTGTGCAATGTCTTGTCTTGTGTGCACAACATACATCAATTTTCCAATCATACATTTGTACAATGTCTGATTTACCTCAGTTGTCTTATCTTCCTTTGTCAATTTGCATCCTGTAACCATAGGTTTTCAGACTGGTTTTGATTCTTCCATTCTGAATGTCTTTAATACTTCCTTGATGTATTTGGATTGAGTAATGTAGACGCCTTCAACCTGTTGTAAAATATGCGAACGAAGAAAAATTTGATCTCTCCAAATATTGACATTTAAAATTCTTTCCTCATTTCATCAGTGAATAATTTGCATAAGTTATCATTTCCTCCAAATATAATATCATCAACAAAAATTTTAGCAATAAGAGTCTTATTATCATTTCCTCATTTTAAGTACAAATTGTTGTTATCACTTGTTCTAATAAATCCAATATTGATAAGATAGGAGTGTAGTCTTTCATACCATGCTCTTGGTACTTGTTTCAGTCCATATAAAGCTTTATGTAACTTACATACAATGCTTTCCTGAGTAGGATCAACAAAACCTTCAGGTTGTTCAATGTATACCTCTTCTTCTAGTATCCCATTCAGAAATGCAGATTTAACATCCATTTGATATACTTTGAATCCTTTGTATGCAGCATAAGCAAGTAATATTCTAACTCCTTCAAGTCTAGCAACGGGTGCAAAAGTTTCTCCATAGTCAATACCTTCTTCTTGTGCATACCCTTTGCATACTAGTCTTGCCTTATTTATGGTTACATCTCCATTCTCATTCAGTTTGTTTCTGAATATCCATTTGGTTCCAATGACATTCTTATTACTTGGTCTTGGTACTATTGTCCATGTTTTTTTTTTTTGTATCTTCTCAATTTCTTCATCCATTGCATTAATCCAGTCTTCATTTTCAAGTGCATCTCTAACAATTTTAGGTTCAAATTCACAAATCAAACATGTGTTGTTATTCAATTTAATTTGAGTCATCATGCCATCTCTTTTATCTCCAATAATATAATTCTGTGGATGATGTCTTCTTACATATTTTGCAAGTATAGGTTCAGTTCTTTGTTCTTTATTGTGGTCTTCAGTTGGTATAGGATCGTGATCTTCAATTGCAACATCTTCCTGATTCTCAGTTGGTGCATCTTGATGCTCGGTAACGTTAGGTATTTTCTGGGGCAAAGTGTTAGGTTCTTCAATGTAAACAAATCTATTGTAGTCTTCTAGCTCTTTTGTTTTCCTATTCATTTTTCTCAGCAAATTCATCAACCTATAATTCATAAGGTGTCTTGTTTGTATCTTTCTTTAGTTGTACTCAGTTCAGTGTGTATACAACAATACTAATAGCTTCCCTCCAGTATGCTTGTGCAACATTCTTTTCAATCATTAGTGTTCTAGCACAATCCTCAATTGGTCTGTTTCTCCTTTCAGTAATCTCATTCTATTGTGGTGTTCTCGGTCAGAGACTTGTCTCTTAATTCCAGACCCATTACAGAAGTTAGTGAAATCACCATAAATAAATTCTCCTCCTTTGTCAGATCTTAAACATTTTAGTTCTTTACCACTTTGTTTTTCCACTTTAGCTTTGTACCATTTGAACATCTTAAATGCTTCAGATTTTTCTTTTAAGAACATAACAATCATCATTCTAGAGTAGTCATCAACAAGTATAATAAAGTATCTATAACCATAATAACCTTGTGTTCTAACTGGTCCACATAGGTTTGTATGAAATAACTCCAAAATATCATTAGAAGAGAAATTTTTTCTCTTAAAACTAGATTTCGACATTTTTCCCATTTGACAATTCTTGCACATAACATGGTCAGGTTTAGATAAGCTCGGTAAGCCTCTTACTTTTCTTTTCTTACTGATCTTAACCATGTTGTCAAAGTTTACATGACATAAACTCTTATTCCACAACCATATATCTTCATTCTTAGCCAACAAACAAGTAATTTCAACAATGTCAAGATAGAATAGATTACTTTTTGATTGTTCTCCAATGTTGATCAACTTTCCTGTTTCATCATAGATTCTATCTTTTTTGTTTCCAAATGCAACTCAGTGACATGTGTTACTCAACTATGAAACACTCAACAGATTATAATTAAGTCATTTTACCTAGAATGCATCCTCACATTAATCTTATTATTCAGGAATATAGTACCTTTTCATTTCACTTGACAAGGTGTATCATTTCCCATTCTAACAGATCCACCATTATAATGCTCAAGAAACTCAAATTTTTCTTTATCTCCAATCATGTGATGTGTGTAGCCACTATCAATAACCCAAATTTCATGCTTGATAACTTTTGAAATAAGTGATGTTTCAACATACCTTTCACCTTCTTCAGAATCTTCTTTCAAAGCTACGAATACTGTCTCAATGTCTTCATCAATGTTGGTGTCAGTGTCTTTATCTTTATCTTCAGCAATGTAACATGCCCTCTTGCCTTTGTCTTTGTAATCTCGGTTACTCCCTTTGTCATACTATCGGTTGCTTCTATATTATCGATCATCCCTTCTGTCATTAGATCTTTCATTTCTTTCATCACTTTTTCTGTTTGGGCATCTGACAACAAAGTGTCCAATTTATTTACAATTATAACACATCAAAGGTAGTTTACCTTTATACCTTCCTTTACCTTGGTGCAATCTTCTAGCCATTAATGCTTCAAGTTCATCAAGTTCTTTATCATCACTGTCATTTCTTATCATGTGTTTGTTACCAGATTTACTAATTTTTAGAGATGACATAAATGCAGATTCAACAGTAGGAACAACATTGTTGTCAAAATTGTTCAGTTCAAATGAAATCAGTCTACCCGACTAGGTTATCAACTGTAATATTGTTTCCAGGTGCTACTCTCATTTCATGTATTGCAAAGACTCTAATAGAATAAATAGGCAACAAAGTCATAAGAATTTTACTCACAACAGTGTCTTCATCAATAACTCCACCTGATCCACGAATAACATTCACAACCTCCTTGATTCGGTTGCTATACTATGTTATGTTTTCTCCTTTCATTCTCATGTCATCAAATTTTCCTCGGAGACTTTCAACTTTAGCTCTTTTCACATTTGCATATCCTCCATAAACTAGTGTAAGCTTGTCCCACATCTACTTTGTTGATGTACATGTATTTATATCCTCAAATTTAGAATTAGTTAGTGAAGAAGCAAGTTCTACCATCATAGTATTGTGTTCATGTTTCTCTCTCATCTGATTAATAGTCAAAGGTCCAGTAGGTGGGATGAATTTAGTATCTAGGTATATAGCATTATATCATCTCCAATCCCTAACTGGTATAGTCTCATTCTTCTCTTCCATGTTAATAAGTACTACTTGTTCAGCTTCGGTGCGTCTCTATTATACATCTTGTGATCTTTAGCTTAAGTCCTTGAAACTTTTCCTTCTAAGCATTGTATGATCTGATACTAATTGTTAGATAATTGAGAGGGGGGGTGACTCAATTAGCTCCAATTATCCTTCAATCCCAAATTCTCACAGATGTATATAACAATAATTTCAAACATATAAATCAACTCGGTGAAATAAACTATGATCTCAAACTTACCTTCAAACTCATCTATCTAGTTATATACCTTGAGTCATATACCGAGTAGCAGTAAAACAATTAATGTGATTACCGATCAATGCAAATAAAGTAATGTGTAAATAAAAATAACAATCCACAACAATCATACACATTAACACATATATTTTTAATGTGGAAACCCTGCTAAGGGAAAAACCACCTGGGACATGTAACCCAAAATATTTCACTCTTCTGAAGTGAGCTCGATTAAGAGCCAACCTTGTTAAAGGTTACAATGCACATTGTTAAATGTGACCTGGTTCAAGGATTTATCACTAACAATTATCCATTGACCAATCATTCACTATGGGGTCAACAAGATAACACCCAACATTCATTTGAATGTCATAATAAAGACAATAAAGTCCTACTCAGTTAAGAGATTTATTTGTAACAATGGTTAAACTGATATAGTAATGATCTGATTCAAATACAACTCTATTTTTTGATTTTCAGATCTATGCTAAGTACATAATACCTCTGATCAATATGTTCACTTCAGCTCCTCCGATTCTTCATACTTTATTCTGCTCGATAAATGCTCTTTCCTTTGTCACTCGATGTTGTCTGCAGAATTGCTCAGTTCTGTCTTCAACCAGTTTGATTAGTCATGCATGAAGTTTGCATGTATGTGCATCAGCATATCATCGCATCATGTATGATTCATAATGAATCTCTTGTCTCTTATATAGACATCATAACTCATTTAATTTACATCCTTTAGATTTTGCCACTTAATCTCCATCGTTGATTTTTCCACTTAAACCTTCCTTAACAATTGTGTCAAAAACATGTTTTAATCTTCTTCGTCTGATCATTCTTGAATTTTAATAGTTGTTTGATCATCATAACAAACCTTATCAATTACCTCAAAATCATCAATTTTCTAGCTCATCATTTTTGTCGCCCTTAGCTTGATTTTTTTGTTACTCGATCAATACCGTGATGTGTCGGCGATCCCTAACTCGGTTATCAATGTGCTTGGTATACACTATATTTACTTGGTTTTCACTATTACTCTGTGTATACATAACTCTTCAATTACCAACCACATAAACTTTGTTTGTTCCATGTCTTTAACTCATAATAGATGTTTGTTACCACAATGATAATCAAATAAGTTGACATCAATGACAATACATTAACTGATTAATGTCTATCATCATATCTGTAACTCGGTTGATCATCAACAAAATGACTTCAAACATACAATCAATTGTAGTTCATCAAGATAGTGGAGTAGGACTTAGCATTTTCACCTTGAAGGTTGTTATTGGTCTTGGCTACACTAAAAGTGATATTAATCCATTCAATAAAATCACAATAAAGGCATACGATGACATTGAATGTCCTTCCAAAGGAGTCATTGTATTGCCTATCAAAATTGGCGCGGTTATTGAAAACACATTACTGCAAGTCTTGGACTTAGATCTCCCTTACAACATGATCTTGGGATGCACTTGGATCCATGCTATGAATGTGGTCCCCTCAGCACATCACCAATGTTTGAAGTTTTTCCACAACGGAGCTGAGATCATTGTTCCAAGAGATCCTAATCCTTTCCAGTTCTGTGCTAATTTAAGAGAAACTCATGCACAATATGTACCTACAAATAGTGAAGCCACATTAACCAATTCTTCCAAGTATGTTGATGCATCCACTCTCACTAAGATGGTCAAAGGAAAGATGAAAATTGAAGATAAAGGTTGTGGAGAGTGTACCATGGCTCAAGCATCTCACATCGGTAAACTATCTCTTTCCCCCAAAATCTTATGGAAAGCCATGATTGTTGCAAAAACAACCACCAAAGACCATTCTGAAAGTCAAGCCCTCAATCACATTCACAAGTTGTGGAGGATTGTATCATAACACATTTACATGGGTCTATAAAGATAAACAAGAAAAAGAACCCACTCAGATGCCCATTGAAAGATATGGATTAGGATTTGTGTGCATAAATGTTGTCACACTTCTATGAATCATTCCATTCAAGGTTGCTCAAGAATGAGGCCTCAAATATCGATCCATAGCTCTCTAGTCATGGATGTGTAAAAATGTAAAATGAAGGC
>MU223460.1:116988-141311 GCA_018584345.1 Thuja plicata | reverse complement strand
AACAAGAAGAGAGCTTGAGTGCTCAAATTCTCCTCCAAAGTTGCTCTCCAAACCTGCAACATAACAATACTATGAAAACCTAATATGAAAATGAGAAGGAGAGGTCTCTTTTTAAAGGAAAGTGAACGATTGAGATTAAGAGGCAAAAAATCAAAGGCTACGATTAAGAGGCAAAAACCCACCACTTAGAAAAATGTGAAGAAAAATGGATTTTTATTTAATTCATTTCCTTTTTCAACAAATAAAGTGCTTTAAGTGGGGATTTTTATTTATTTAATTAAAAGAGGGGTTTTCTTTCAACTAAATAAATTAGAAGAATTTTATTTAATTAAATGGGGGAAATTGAATTTAATTAAATAAGAGGAATTTTATTTAATTAAAAGGGAGGTTAAATCTTTTAATTAAATAAAAATGGTCAAACCTTAAGAAATATTGAAATAATTGAATAATTGAATTAATTACAATTTGACCAAGGAAATTGATTTGAATTGAAAATGTTCCAAAGCATTGATTCAGGAAATTTGATAAAATGATAAAATAATAAAATGGGGCCCAAAGTCTAGGCGACCATTTTAGGGTGCATACAGGATTCACAACACGCAGAAAAAAAAGCTATGACGGTCGCAGTGGCCTCAGTGCACAAAAACAAGGGATTGTTGAGCCTATTGCTGCAAAAGGACACCCCCCTAATTTGGGATTTGGATTTAAACCTTTGCGAATTGGCTCTTCGAATGCTAAGCTAACCTCATGTAAAAATGTGGATGTTTTAAACGATGACAAGGCATTTGAGGTTCCTAATTCTAAAACTACCAATTCAAATGAGTGGGAATGGACTTTATATTCCTCCAGTCCCCATGAGCTTGATTGTATCTTTCTCGAGTTCGATAACCCACCTATTGAGGATAAACATGTTGATGACACCCCCCCTCTTAAGACCTGTCTTGATCCTTGGGCCAAAATGTTTTGGGCTCCTAGTCCTCAACCTTCTGAAGACAAAGCCACTGTCACTAACGAGACTGATATTTATATATATTTTCCCTTACACCTGACTTCCAAAACATAAGCAATGCTGACAATGATATCCCATTAGTATACCCTAAACTTATAGATTGTGATAAACAAGGATCACCTAGCTTAGATCACTTCAAAAATGATGATGCAATAACATAATTCTTTGAGCTCTAAGAAGGCATGCCATCCAGTGATCACAAAGAAGGATTCTCTATTAATCTTGACGCCACAACGTATTTTTGGGAGTCAACTCTATCTTCTAGTGGCAAAAGTGAAAATAAAACAAAAAATGAAAAGAATAGGTCTTTTGGTGAAAACTGAAAGGCGCCATTAGACATACAAAACTTAAAAAAGGACGTATCCGAGGGTGAAAACCTCTCTAAGGCACTCGAGGATGGAAGATTGGACATACTCTTGCAAAATGAGAAGTCAACATTGTTGATTGAAATGACTGAGGAAATCAATTTGGGAATACCAAATAACCATAAAATTATACACTTTGCAGCTGCATTGTCACAACAAGAAAAGGAAGAGTTTGTCAAAATATTTCTAAAGAGACAAATTAACTTTGCCTGGTCCTACACAGATATGCTTGGCTTGGATCCAGAAATTAGTTCTTCACCACTTACCTCTGAAGCCAGGTGTGAAACCAGCGAAGCAGAAATTGAGGAAAATGCATCCTCAAGTAGCCCTCTTGGTCAGAGCAGAATGAAAAAAATTACTAGATGTTGATTTCATCAGACCGATAGACAATGCAGATTGGATTTCCAATCTAGCACCTATTAGCAAACACACTGGGGGCATAATAATATGCACTGATTTTCATGATCTCAATAAAGCATGCCCTAAGGATGACTTTCCATTACTCAATATTTACATCATAGCAGAGATGACTGCAAGATGCGAGATGCTATCACCGATGCATGGTTTCTTTGGTTACAATCAAATCAGAATTTCTCCCGAGGATCAACCCAAGACAACCTTCACATGTCCTTGGTGAACTTACTGTTGGAGTGTCATGTCCTTCGGCCTCAAGAATGCCAGAGCTACATATCAAGGAGAAATGACTATAATCTTCCATGATTTCATGCATACTCCAATGAAAGATTATGTTGATGATCAACTATGAAAATATACTACCATAAAAGATCATTCAAGAATTTTAGACAAAATCTTTGAGAGAATGGAAGGGTATAAGGTTCGCTTGGTTCCCAAAAAGTGTGTTTTTTGAGTTATTTCTGGAAAACTCCTAGGTTACATTATTTCTCACAGAGGTATTGAAGTTGACCCTGAAAAGGTACAAGCTATATTGGAAATGCCTCCACATAATACTCTATGAAAGATGAGAAGTCTACAAGGGAAGTTACAATCTATCCGAAGATTCATCATACAACTAGCTAACAAGTGTCACTCCTTCCAATATCTATTACATAAAGGTGTGAATTTTAACTATAATGAGAGATGTGAGCAATCCTTCCAACAATTGAAAGACTACCTACGTAATCCTCTAATCCTGATGCCTCCCATTCCAGGAAAACCATTCACCTTGTACATTTCTGCTACTCAAACTGCACTGGGAGCCCTTCTAGCACAACATGATGAAAAAGGAAGGGAAAGA
Organism: Thuja plicata; assembly: GCA_018584345.1. Taxonomy (NCBI): domain Eukaryota; kingdom Viridiplantae; phylum Streptophyta; class Pinopsida; order Cupressales; family Cupressaceae; genus Thuja; species Thuja plicata. The sequence continues at coordinate 138,682 of MU223460.1, read as the reverse complement.
GCCATTTATTACATACACAGAACATTGGTGGGATATGAATTGAATTATTCACTCATTGAACAAGCATGTCTTGTTGTGGTTTTTGCAACACAAAAACTAATACATTATATGCTTCATAAAAAAACTATGCTGGTGTCCTGGATTAACACATTAAAATATCTTTTAAGCAAAGTAGCTCTTACTGGATGCCTGACCAAATGGGTAATGCTTATGAGTGAATTTGATATTAAATATATAAATTGTAAAGTGATTAAAGGCCAGGTGATAGAAGATCATCTTGCAGAAGCACCAGTCCCGGATGATCATCCATTACTCTCAGTATTTCTAGATGAATCTATTTCACCTTCACGACTTCTAATGAGTGACAACTAGATTTTGAAGGCTCGCATACTAGAAATGGATCAGGAGCGGGCATCATGTTTGTCACTCCACAAGGTGATGTAATACCAAAATCATATAGAATTGCATTTGACTACACAAACAACATTGCTGAATATGAATCCCTAGTCACCGGGCTCGAGCTTGCAATCCAATGGAAAATTCAACATCTCAAAGTGTATGACGACTCCCAACTAGTCATCTATTAAGTAAATGATGAGTATGAAACAAAAGGAAAAAATTTGATACCCTACAAACAATTGACAGATTTTCTAAAAGATAAATGTGTTACAATAAGCTTTCGACAACTTCCCAGGGTACATAATAAGCAGACAGATGCTATGGAAACTATCACCTCTATGATTGACATGCCAAACAATGAAGAACATTGTGAATTTCTCATGGAGTAGTTATTGAATCTTGCATTTCATATTCCATAATATGAGCTCGTGTGTGATATTGTTGGTCCCAATTCCCCTTGGTACCAAGATACCTACAATTACATGCATGCCCAAATCTCACCTCCTGACCTATCCAAAAACAAACGTCGATCCTTTATCCGTCAAGCTGCTAGGTACGTCTTCATCGATGATACCCTTTATATAAGATCTTTTGACCAAACCCTCCTCAGATGCCTTGATTCATGAGAAGCTGAAAATTCTTTACATGAGGTCTACAACGGTATTTGCAGAGGTCATTTCAATAGTTTAAGTCTCGCCAAAAAACTAGTAAGAGCTAGATACTATTGGCCCACCCTGGAGTAAGATACCCATAACTTCACAAAGAAATGCTATAAATGTCAAATACATGGCAACTTGATTCGTGCTCCAACACAAGATTTGCATCTAGTTGTTTTTCCATGGCCTTTTTCTCAATGGGCATTTGATCTGATAGGGAATATTACCCCTCTATCTTCTGATGACCACAAGTATATCATTATCGCCACTGAATATTTCATCGAATGGGTGGAGGTCATCCCTATGATGTATATTACCATAAAATTTTTTTCCAAATTCATTTTGAATTATATCATTTGCCGCTATGGAGTTCCTTTGGCTATCATCACTGATCATGGTAGCCCATTTCAAAATAAGGATGTTGCAAAACTTTGTGAGAAGTTTAAGATTCACCATGGATTTTCTAGCATATATTATCCACAAGGAAATGGCCAACCTGAGGCATCTAATAAAAAAATATCAAGATACTTCAAAAGACTATCAACGATGCTGACCGAGACTGGCACCTGCAACTGAATCCAACTCTTTGGGCCTATAGAACCAGTATTCGCACCCCCACTTGTGCAACCCCATACTCTCTAGTCTATGGCGTTGAGGCTATTTTACCCCTTAAGGTTGAAATTCCATCACTGAGAGTATCTTTGCAACACATTGTTGATGATGAGCAATACACGATTTCCAGGTTACATGAGATTGAAATGCTAGATGAGAGGAGATAAGCCACCTTAGTCCACTTGCAAGAATATCAAAACTATCTCAAAAGGAGCTGCAACAAGAAGGTCTGAGTCTGTCATTTTGAGATCAAGGAGTTGGTTCTGAAAATGAATTACAAAACCCAGCAGCATTGAGAGAAGCCTGGAAAATTTGAACCAAATTGGGAAGGACCCTATATAGTCACCGCAACATATGGGTTCGAAGTTTATCAGCTTACAACACTGGAGGGAGAACCATTGTCAGAAGCAGTGAACAACATGTACCTCTACAAGTACTACACATAATCCTTAAAAAAATACCAAAAAAATTGAAAAAGGTTCCTGAAAAAAATGACAAAAAAAAGTTGAAAAAAATTCCTTAAAAAATACAAAAAAGTGAAAAAGGGAAAAATACAAAAAAAAAGAAAAAAGAAAAAAGAAAAAAAAAAGAAAAAAAAGTGAAAAAGAGAAAAATGGTTGCCTTGATGAAAACTTGGTAAATAGACATCTTGGCACGCAAAAATATAAATAAGGATAAAAATTCTATCCACAAGTGAAAACCTAGTAAACATGCACTTTGGGCAAGTACCACGGCGAAAACCTGGCAAACATGCACCACGTGTGGTAAGTTGTTGCTCCGACGTCTATCGTGATTATACCTGATGTTCATTTACCCTTTCCTGATCATATCATTCACTTTGAAGTCAACCCTAGTGCCCCTTTTTGGCCTGTAATTGGTTGATATTCTTTGTCGTTTCCTTGGCACACCCAGTCTGTACACATCTTTGGCTTTTTTTATAGTTTATGTTCTTTCTGGGGGCATATTCCTCGCAATGATTGAATTTGAATTTCAATTCGAAATGGGGGCAAGACCTTGAACATGGTTGATCCATGGGGTTCCTCGCTTATCAGATTGGAGATAACAACTTGTAAATATCTTAATGTCCTGAAAAAATCTTAAACATCCAAATAAGAAGTTGAAAAAATTCTACAAATCCAAATAATGTTTTGAAAAAATCAATAAAAATTGAATATGATGCTGAAAACTTAACACTGAACCCTAGATCAATTCCTAACTATAACCCCGAGCCTTTAATCCTAACAAAACCCTGACTCTAAGTTTAACTTAAACTTTAATCCTAACCTTGATCATAATAGTATCCATAATCCTGATTTTATATCTAACCATAACTATAGTGCTAAAGAAGAAGACAAATCAATAATCAAGATCAAATCTATTCAGTGTAATCTTCTATACCTTTAATTATTGTTTCCTTGTATTGTAAAAAGCTACAATATTTAATGAAGAATCCTAGAAGACTTATGAAAATGAACTTAAGTATTGATTTATGTTTACTATAACATACTATAAGTTATTATCACTATTCTTTCAATTTATAGCCACCAATATATTTTTTAATGTATATCTAGCTAATTTAATATTAATTATAATATAATAATACAATAATTTAAATTTTATAATTTTACTAAAATACCAATACCATATTTTATACATATACAAATCATATTAATTTTTTTTCTGTCATATTTAATTTTAAAATAAATCAATATTAAAATAAAATTAGAAAATTAACACTAACTACTTTATATAGATTAAATTGAACTTAAATTATACAAAATTCATGACACTACTCAAATAAATCCTTAAAATCTCAGCCCTTTTTTATGTCTGCTATTGCGCGGAAAATGCAGTGAAAATACTGGCATTTAGGGTTTTGTCACATGTTTTGTGGTTAAAAATTTAAACGAAATGCACTAAAATCTTCATCGACCACTGCAATCGCTGTGAAAACACCTCGTTTAAGTTTGAATTGCTCGTGTCCGCTCCTTGACGACTGTAAACAATTTTACCCCGAAACAAAGTGCCCTGCTTGATTCCACAGGTGTTTGGTCCCCGAATCCGACGCTGAGACGAATCACATCCGGGTACGCAGGGTTTTTCTGCCTGTTCGGCAATATCTTGGAAGCCATGAAAAACAATGTTTTGAGGCTTATTTAGCATGCACACAGCGATATCATTTATAACCTTAAAGAAGTCATTTTGTATAGTTTGTCATGTCGAATATAATGAACTATAGCTAATATAATAGTTTGTTAAGCAAAGTAAATACCTTACCCAGTCATATTTTGGTAGTGTTACGAGTTTTCTCTTTGGCGTCTCTTTGGAATTTTTTACATAAAACATTAACTTCATTGCATGATTACCTATGAACATTAAACTCAAATTATCCCTAATTTGACAGAAAATTGCCATGTTGCATGACTTAGGCAAACTTTCAAATTGAACTATGAATATTATATAATTAGAGTAAAATGAAATAAAAATACAGTAAATTATATAGAACAACTAAAAGATGTAAATACACTTTTGATTGATTGATGCAGAGAAGAGGAGTAAGCATGTCTGCTAGGCCGGAGAAGCAGGCGCCACCAGATATTTACTACAATGAGACGGAGGCTCGCAAATATACCACATCCTCTCGTATTATTGAAATTCAGGTATGTGATGTCCATTCTGTGAATGGATTCAGACAAATTTTCAGTTGGATATGGGGCATATCCGTAATTGCATATCCATTCATTTCGCTAGTCTTGGGGGAAAATCTCCAGGGTTTTGCTGTTGAAATTCTGTGCTAGAGGGCAAATCCTTAATCATTTATTTCTGCATTTTCATATTAAAAAATAAAGTTTCTAATTTTCTTCTATATATCAAGAATCGAATTCAGAACAAAAAGTGCTTGATATTTAGTTTATCTTAACACCTCTTTTCTTTTCTGTTACCTCTTTTGAAAATGCTTCGCAATTTGAATTTTATGGTAGGATTATTCTATATTAAGCATATGAAGAACTTATCAGACTTAAGTAGTAACCGCTTGATATCATTGATTACCATATACTGCAATTTTTTTCAAGTTGATTTCCTGGTTTCCATAAATACCATAATCGAGATACATTGAACTTCTTCAAATAATTTATGTTTGTGTTTTCAAGGCAAAGTTGACAGAGAGAGCTCTGGAACTTCTTGCTCTACCGTATGATGGAATACCTAAACTTCTACTTGATATTGGCAAGTTAACATCTAACACCTTTTCTTGAAAATTTTAACTGATGTAGAGTTTTGGTTGATATCTTGAAAATGCATGGCTAATATTTTATATTTTATTTGCAGGGTGTGGGTCAGGACTCAGCGGGGAAACTCTATCAGAGAATGGACATCATTGGATCGGATTTGATATTTCCCCATCCATGCTTGGTCAGAGAGCTTATATGCTAGGAATTTCTATGATGTTAATTTGCCCATGCTTTGTTCCAGAGCACATGTTTATAGGAATTTCTAGGATGTTAATTTTGTGTTTTGGGCTTTACTGAGTTCAGTACTTTACTAATAGATGTTGCATTGGAGCGTGAAGTTGACGGTGATCTATTACTATCTGACATTGGACAGGTATATGTTTTATGTTACGATCTGATATTTTTCAATTTAATTTATTTTTCTTTGGATCAATTCTTAACACCTGGAAACCATTCATTCCCTGAATTGTGAGTTTCTCCTTAGAAATCCATTCATTAAGGAAATATCATAGCTTGACCGAATTTCTCTTGTTTGCCAAAATGCTTCTCCCACAAAATCTCATTGCAAGGACCAAAGAAAGTACAGATTAAAAAACCATAGGCTTTGGTACCATGAGTGTTTGATTGCAGTTTTCGATAAGTAATAGGAAATAAATATTCACAATATGTTGGAGTAATTAGGATAATTACTTAATTAATTATCTCGAATTAGGTCCTTTATTACTTTATTACACTTAAGGTAAACATAGGAGTGCTTTTCTATTATTAGATTGAGCTAATCAAGGGTTTTGTTGTCTCATTTCATAGGATACGGGCACTTGTCATGCTATAAGTTAATCCTCACTTAGGTTTAGATCTGTTGATTTTTAATCAGAAATAGATGAACAAATGAAAATGACAAACACCAGAGACTTATCCTGGGAAAACTCTCCTCACCGAGAGTGAAAAACCCAGCCCACAAAAGAATGTCCTTTATTAAAGAATCAAGAAAAATACTGATTACAAAAATGCTTCAAAATCTGAGACTCTTAGATATAGCCAACAAAATGAGTACTCAGCAATACATAATCCTTCACAAGTATCTAGAGATTTATGCCAGCGAACGATGTGATTAGCAGCATCACAAACTGAGAATGCAGAGAAATAATAGAAGTTCTGAACATGAATACAGAATGAACTAAACCATTAACGAACTCCAACTAAGACATGTATCAATAGCCGATATCTGAGACGGCATAATAAATAACAATCAATGTATACTAACAATGGTTTCTACACTCAAAAACAACGCTCGATAGATTATTTGCTTAACTCGAGAATCATCACCGTGCGCATCATATAAAGACGACAATGCCAACTAAAGAAAGACGGATCAAAAACAAAGAAAACTGAAGGAACTTGAAACACATGTCTCTTTGAGTATCCACAGATGTCTCTTGGGAGACCATGCAGGTCCCTTTCAATTCTATGCGATAAACATATGAAACGAACATCCTTTCAAACATAAAGGACATCAAAATTTCAAACTTCAGCAAGTCGAGAGAAACGTGAAAAGTAAATCACGATACTCAGCCGCACAAGGAGAAGAAATAAGGAATCACAACGACAGCAAATGATAGCGCTCCAATAACCCGCAAGTAAAATATGATGTCAACAACATCAACACAGAAGGTATGAGGAAAAAAATCTCTCGCAGCTATTCATACTTTAACACTCCCTCTTAGCAAGAGAGAGTTCTTCAATTAGTCATCTCATGACAAGAGCATCTAGCTGCAATCAAAAGAATGTCAACAAAATCTCATCATAGATTTTTCAAACACAAAATTGTTATCTCAGCATAACAATATTCACCATAGCTACTCCTAGAGGGTGAGAAATAACACAATATAAGTCATAGAGTCACACATATGACTTCCACCATGGCTACTCCCAGAGGGTGGATCCACCATAGCTACTCCCAGATGGTGGAAACAAGGGATTTCATCTCGAACTTCTCTCACAGAGAAGAACTCATTAACCAGGGATTGCACCTCGAACTTCTCTCTCAGAGAAGAACTCCTTAACAAGGGATTGCACCTCGAACTTCTCTCACAGAGAAGAACTCATTAAGTATATACCAAGAATCACTGAAGCTGAGACTCTTTCTCAGCAAGAGCAACATTCTCAACAATACCAAGCTTTTCTCTGAAATAACAAATCTTCACCCTTGGAAGTGGCTTGGTAAGAATGTCTACAATCTGCTCCTCTGTAGAGATGTACTTTAGTTCAACTGCTTTCCTTTTAACCATTTCTCTCAAATAGTGATACTTGATTTCCACATGTTTAGTTCTGTCATGAAAGACAGGATTAACCGAAAGCTTCACACAACTTTGGTTATCACAAAATATCATTGTAGGATCCAAAGGCTGGCCAAACAAACCTGCAAACAGTTTTCGAAGCCACACAACTTCTCTTGCAGCCACACATGTTGCAACATACTCTGCTTCAACTGTACTTTGAGCCACACACGATTGTTTCCTGGTGCACCAAGAAACTACAGCTGAACCTAGGCTGAAACAACATCCTGAAGTACTCTTTCTATCAGGTACACAACCTACCCAATCTGAATCAGTAAAGCCTAGTAAGTTCAGCTCTTTACATGAAGAGTATTTTAGACCAAAACCCACTGTACTACGAACATATCTCAATATATGTTTTGCTGCCACAAGATGAAGTTGCCTTAGTTCACACATTAACTGACTCAAGTATTTACTGCATAACAAATATCAGGCCTTGTATTCACCAAATACATTAATGAGCCAATTAACTTCCTGTATAAGGAAGGATCAACTAAATCTGAAAGTGCAGCCTCCTCATGTAACTTGTTCAGATTTGCTTCCATAGGAGTAAGCATTGACTTGCACTCTACCATGCCAAACCTTTTCAATATATCAATTGCATATTTTCCTTGGCTTAAAATAATTTCATTTTCTCTTTGCCACACTTCAAGCCCAAGGAAATAATGAAGAAGACCAAGATCTTTCATTTCAAATTCATAAGCTAACTCCTTGCATTTGACAATGAGATCATTATCACCTGTAAGAAATAAATCATTCACATAGAGCACAAGAATCATCACATACCTTGAAGTATAAATTTGGATCAGCATCATTCTTTCGGAAGCTCAGGCTCAAAAGATAATTGTCAATTCTCTCATACCAAGCACGAGGTGCTTGTTTAAGACCATACAAGGCCTTTTTCTTTTTTTTGATTGGTAATTTTGATATTGTATTGATTGAAAATAACGATTACATTCTTGTTCAAAAGGGGCTTATCCATACCTGAGCATATGACTACCATACATTCCAATAAAGAGCTAACTATGGAACCACTAAAAAAACTACCCAAAAAAAGAGGGGTCTATCAATAGACCTCCTCTCCTAGATACAACAGAGACCCAAAAAAACTAAGCTCGCCTAACGGAACCATTTTGTCGCAACACCTGGAAAAATTCCCAAACGCTCCATACTTGTCCACAAGAGCACCAACCGGAATGTTGGTTTCAGTGTCCCCACTCGGCCCCGCAACCGCATCCTCTCTGGCAATCCTAGCTGCAGAGGCCTTAGCCTCCCTTCTAGTGACCGGCAGTTGCCTTTGGATTAGGGGTCGACCATCTTCGCCCAAACTCGCCGAAGACTTAATGGCCGTCTTCTTTCGTTTCCGGTTCTCATTGTCAGGCACCACCTTTGTAATCTCCGCCTTGGCCCTATCCAGCGCCACTAGCAACGCCTTCCATCCTCCCAAAGCCCGTGCCAGTTGTATGTCCTCCGGACATGCCGTGGACCAGACTACCAGTGGTTGCAGACCACGACTGCCACGCCCAATCATGCGAAAAGGCGCCTCCCCCATTTGCAGTCCCAGACCCACCTCCGCTCGGGCAATGATGTCCTCCACTCCGCCAATCCACTTCACCACCATGCATTCCCTGACCACTCGTCGAACTTCTGCCTTAGATTCGGCCACCATTAGGGCAAGGGCCACAAAAACAGACGAGATATCTAGATTTGTTCTCGTGCGCCATCCTTTCTGGAGGAAATGTTCCCTGAGAATATCTCTGATGGCCTCCCAGAAGTCATCACCCTCCCCAGCGAAGATGTGGCTCAGCCTATTCAAAGTGATGGGGGTGTCAAAAGCTAGGATTTGCCCCATCATTGAGAGAGAGAAGTTAGCTTCCATCGCACTACACTGGTCTTTGAACTTCGTCGCAACAGATTTCAGTGTATACAAACTGCCGCCGAAGCCTCTAGAAATAGATGATGTTTCCATCAACTTGCCAAAAAGGCAATCAATACTCTTTACTCCCGCAGGTACGAACTTGGATTCACATACCGTAAAGCCGATTTGGGGGGACTGAAAGATTTCCCCATGGCGGCAATCAAGGCTTGGGAATGTGTAAGCCAGCCACGTTGCTTGTAGTGTGACGTAGTCATGCCCAATTTTTGGGAATCAGCCTCCTCTATGATTTCTATAATCAAAGATTCTCGGCTAGCGTCTCCAAGGTGTAATCTTCAAAGATTTCAAATTTCTCAAGCGACCCATCAGCTCCTAAGTTTGAAAGCTTGTCTGCTAAGTTATTAGCTAGTCTCGACACTTGTGTGGTTTTGAAATCTTCGAACTCTGCCAGAATGCTTCTGATTCTTCTAATGTGCCTATTCAAATACCATGTGTCCATCTGGCCCTTTTTAATTCCATTTACTACCAAAAGGGAGTCACCCTCCAAATGCACTTTCCTGAATTGTAGTTTTCTAGCCATTAGGACAGCTTCAACTGTAGCTAGGCATTCTGCCTCATTATTTGTACCGTCTTGTATCCTTTTTGTCCCTAAGGCCAGAATCTCTCCTTTGTAATTCCGGGCTATGTAGCCTAACCCGGTTATTCCGGGATTGCCTTGCGAGGCGCCATCAAAGTTAATCTTAATCCATCCGGGGGATGGTGGTTGCCACGTGTTTCTACATTCTTTCTCCTCCTTAGAAAGAGGAATAACCCTCCCACACCCATTAACGGGCCACCATACAAGGCCTTTTTCAGCTTACACACATGAGAGTCTTTGTTATTAATAACAAACCCTTTTGGCTGCTCTATATAAACTTCCTATTGTATAGTGCCATTTAAGAATGCTGTTTTAACATCCATTTGATGAAGACTCCAACCCTTAATTGCTGCAACAATAATGATTGATCTAATAGAGGTATAGCGAGCTACTGGTGCAAAAGTCTCATCATAATCTATACCTTCTTTTTGTGAGAACCCTCTAGCCACAAATCTTGCCTTGTGTTTTTCTATACTTCCATCTGCTGCATGCTTGATTTTAAACAGCCACTTAGAGGAAACCACAGATTTATTTTCAGGCTTAGGAACAATATCCCATACATCATTTTTGATGATGGATTGATATTCTTCCAACATGGCGTCCTTCCACACTTGCTGATTTGAAGCTTCTTCAAAATTAGATGGTTCAGAAGCAATGATATGACTCATCAAAGACACATAAATTGCAAATTTATGAGGCCTTTACTCTCTCTAAAAATGCCACGAGGGGCTGCATATTTTTCAGCCTCTTCCATTGTGTTTCTAGCCCATAGAGGTCTTTTCTTACCAGCTGAAACATTACTTGGACCTGCTGAATTATCAAAAGATTCAACTGGATCAATCAGATCAGCAAACTCTTCTAGATCTGTATGCTCCCTCTGAATCTCTGAAGGTGGATTTGAAACAATCATGTCTATATCTTGAGAAGGCTCAATATCTTTTGACTCAAGTTCCAAGTTAGTTTCTTTAGATTTATTGCAAGTTGCATCTTCATCAAAAGTAACATCCCTGCTGATTTCAATATGCTTTTGACCTGGAATATAAACCCTGTATGCTTTTGAAGATTCACTATATCCAACAAAGATGCCTTTCTTCCCTGAAGGTTCTAGCTTACATCTTTTCTCTTTAGGAACATGAATATAGACAGGACAACCAAAAATCTTAAAGTGACCGATGTTTGGTTTGATACCTGTAAAAGCTTCTTCTGGAGTAATATTATCAAGAATAAAAGCTTCTTCTGGAGTAATATTATCAAGAATATGATGAGGGCTGCGATTCTGAATATACACAGTTGTCCTGCAAGCTTCTGCCCATAAAAACATTTGAAGGCTCTGATCATGAATCATAGCCTTCGCTGCCTCAGCAATTGTTCTGTTATTTTTCTCAGCTGTTCCGTTTTGTTGAGGGTTATAAGGGACACAAAACTCCCTCTTAATCCCAGCCTCAAAACAAAAAATTATGAAATAAACCAGACACATTATCTGATCTTAGAACGTTAATTTTCTTGTTAGATAAGTTTTCAACAAGAGCTTTGAATTCTTTAAATCTAGACAACACTTCATCAGATTCTTTTGACTTAAGAAAATATATCCAGCACTTACGATAAAAATCATCAATAAAAGTAACATAATACCAACAACCACTAAGAGAAGCAACAAACATAGGACCGCATAAATCAGAATGAATCAACTCCAGGACTTCCTTGGCTCTACTTTCATTGCTATGAAAAGTACTTTTAATATTCTTACCTAGAGCGCATCCCTTGCATACTCCTTCATGATTTTGATTCAGCTTGGGAATACCATCAACAACCTTTTCCATTGAAGACAAAGTCTTGAAATTCAAGTGACCCAACCGCTTATGCCACAACTCACTTGAGTTTGAAGAATCATGAGCTAAAGCAAGAATAGGATGAGCTGAAAGCTTGTAGAAACTATCATGACGAACACCGATAGCACGAGCTGATTGAAAATTTGAATTCTTCTTCCAAGCAAGGACTTTTCCCTCAGTGAAAGCAACATGATATCCTTTGTCCTCTAATGCTGAAATAGAAATTAGATTTCTTTTAATACCAGGAACAAAGAGAACATCACTTAGATGAAGAGGAACAAAGAGAACATCACTTAGATGAAGAGGTACACCTGAATCCAACTGAAAGGATGTAGAACCAGGACCCTTTACTAAGTAACAAGCATCATCACCAATAATGACTTGAGGATTAGAATCTTTTTCTTTCAAGTTAAAGAGGTGTTCATGATAACCAGTAATATGGCGAGAAGCTCCATTATCAATCAACCACGTATCACTATTTGTAGGAATATTACTTGAAAGTGCAGAAATAAACAAGAACCCTTCAGAGTTATCACTAGACTCCTTTTGAGGAGAAGGATTCTCAACATTAGCAGCAACTTCTTGAGGTTTTGGCCTTGAGGTACAGTCACAAGCAAAATGACCAAACTTATCACACCTTAAACACTGGATCTTTGAAAAATCCTTCTTCTTTTTCTTAGCATCAAGAGCTGAATCAAAATTCCTCTCTATATCTTTTGAAATTAACTCTTCTACCTCCCCCTTTTGAAGTATGGGCAGCAAGAACATGATCATCTTTATGATGATATTTACGACCATTGCCTCTAGCCTCCAACCTACATTCTTCTTGAATGCAATCAGCCCTCAATCTGCCGAATTTAGGAAGATCATCTCTTCCACTAACACCTTGAATGAATGATTCCCAAGAGTGTGGAAGTCCATTCATAACCAGCATCACTAAATCTTTATCAGCAAATGATTCACCAATAGCACTCAGCTGGTCTTTTAATTCAGTAATCTTCATAAAATATGAACTCACTGAATCTCCTCTAGCCATTTTAACATGAAAGAGTTGACGACAAAATGCTAGAGCTCTACTAGTGTTGTTGAATTCATACAGGTCCTTCAATGTCTGAAACATATCTTTAGCTGAATTCAACTTAGAGATAATAGGAACAAGATGATCTTTAACTGAATCAATCCAAATTTTCTTGGCCATGATTTTGTTCTTTTTCCATTTAGCTTTCTCAGCATCTCCAGAAGGTTCAGGTACATCAGAATTAACATAGTCAAGAAGATCATTTTCCTCAAGCGAGATCAGAATTGTAAACTTCCATGAGGAGAAGTTAGAAGAACCATCCAGTCTGTCCTCCACTTTCAGACCGTTCACCATTGAATCTAGCTGAATCAATTTCACAGAAACAAATAAAGAAATAATAACTACTTTTGGTACTGGATCGTTTCCTTAGACTAGCTCTGATACCATGTTGATTTTTAACCAGAAATAGATGAACAAATAAAAATGACAAACACCAGAGACTTATCCTGGGAAAACTCTTCTCACCGAGAGTGAAAAACCCAACCCACAAAAGAATGTCCTTTATTAAAGAATCAAGAAAAATACTGATTACAAAAATGCTTCAAAATCTGAGACTCTCAGATACAGCCAACAAAATGAGTACTCAGCAATACATAATCCTTCATAAGTATCTAGAGATTTGTGCCAGAGAACGATGTGATTAGCAGCATCACAAACTGAGAATGCAGAGAAATAATAGTTCTGAACATGAATACAGAATGAACTAAACCATTAACGAACTCCAACTAAGACATGTATCAATAGCCGAATATCTGAGACGGCATAATAAATAACAATCAATGTATACTAACAATGGTTTCTACACTCAAAAACAACACACGATAGATTATTTGTTCAACCCGAGAATCATCACCGTGCGCATCATATAAAGACGGCAATGCCAACTAAAGAAAGACGGATCAAAAACAAAGAAAACCGAAGGAACTTGAAACGCATGTCTCTTTGAGTATCCATAGATGTCTCTTGGGAGACCATGCAGGTTCCTTTCAATTCCATGCGATGAACATATGAAACGGACATCCTTTCAAACATAAAGGACATCAAACTTTCGAACTTCAGCAAGTCGAGAGAAACGTGAAAAGTAAATCACGATACTCAGCCGCACAAGGAGAAGAAATAAGGAATCACAGCAACAGCAAATGATAGTGCTCCAATAATCCGCAAGTAAAATATGATGTCAACAACATCAGCACGGAAGGTATGAGGAAAAAGATCTCTTGCAGCTACTCATACTTTAACAAGATCTAGGGTTTTTTCTTTATACTTTTACAGGCATTCATTGTAATCTATCCAATTCATTTGTATTCATTCAAATCTATTAATACAAAAGGCATATCAATCATGCTTCTTTGGATCAATCTCTCTCTTAAGCTTGCATTCACAGCTTTTTCTTTCAGATGTTATAGGCGTTTTTGTTGCAGTTGATTTCTGGGAGTTGTAGAGTTAACTATCAACTCCAATGCAACATTCAATGTAGAATGCAAACTCAAAAAATTGAGGAGGAATCCCTCAAGGATTCCAGTATCTCAACATATTCAATAAGAAAATGGATTACAATTGTATGTGAGTAACGGTTGGGTGCAATTACTTATAAATATTAAATACCTATTTAATTTGTAATGTTCGGCATTAGAGGCTACATTCCAACAAACATTCCAACGTACTCTGTGAACTAATAATCTACAGAGGGCCTGGGAATACAGATTTATGTCCTCATAAGAATGTATATAAAGTTTTCTTAATCTGTATGTTACCTTTGTTGGTAACTTGGTGTCCTTAAAAGTTTTCCCATTTCAGGAAGGTATGACTATATATTGATATTTTGGCAATGAAAATTTTCTGAGGGCTTAAACATCTACCTTTTTTAACCATTCATCCAACTTTTGACATCCAAGGTACCGTCGTTTGCAGGTCTATCAAGCTTGGCTTCTTAAAATGAATTGGACAGGACTTACTTGCATTCTTTCCTTTTTTTAGAAATCATCTTTTGGGTCATTGGCTACTCTTCTAGAGCAATTTTTTTTGTTTTCTATGACACCGAGGTAAGGGTAGCAAATGAGACATCATTCTCAACTGTTCCTACTGTTTCCATACTTCCATTCTTCTATATAACTCATTCTTAGCTTCATGATGGGAATAGTTAATCATTGGCATTAATAGGCTTTGCCTATGCTTCTGTGCCCAAAAATTCTGTTTTCTCACGGCTGATTTTAGATTCTTTTTATCCTCTTTTCTTTTGCACTGAGCCAGGTGGGTTAGCCAGGCCTGCAGGTGCCATATTACTACTGTAATAATGAACCAGTTCATTCCCTAGGTGATGTTCAGTTCATTGTTTAGTGGGTCAACCAGGTGTTGGGATTGATTTTGGAGTCTCTATGTGAGCCATATGCAGGGCAATGGGTCCAATGATTGCATGTATGATCCTAGGCCCTATCCAACAAATTGGTGAAACTGAGGATTTCTCTATGAAAGAAAAGTAGTTGCAAAAGTATCCAGACAATGAAAAAGTTGCAAGAGAAGAAACCTATCACCACTCTGACTTTTGGTACATGCCATATCAATTACAGAAAAAAGATTTTTCTCCATTCTTTTGTTTCTATCCTTCCCAGAAAAACAAAAACACAATTACCAAGGCCGTCAGGTTTTTGTCAATCTTTACAACAATGCCTTTTTTGTTGCTAATTGACTGTAGTTGCCACCTTTTAGCTGTCGGACTGCTATGCGGCTTCAACTGTTCGCTTCACCACAAATTTTGAGGTCAAAATATGGAACACGAGCTGTTTTTCACCTACTTCACATTTTCAGTGATAAGAATAAAACTCATCAGGTTTGCAATAACTTGTATGGGAATGTAAGAGATCAAAATGTTGAAGGGGTTTGATTTTTTCTCTAACTCTTGAGTTAGGACTACACTGTTTTTGGATCTTTCAAGATTGATCAACTTTGTCCCAAGTTGACAAGAAAATTTGACAATGTTTATGAACTTTGTGAAATATCATACAAGCTACAGAATCTGCAGCTTAGGCTCTCTATATGGTATTTAATTTCATTTTTTGAACTTGAGTAGAGAAGTTTGGGATTGGGAAAAATTTAATGGACATTTCAGTGGAGATACACCAAAGTTTTCATGTTTTGCAAGCATCTGTAGCCGAGAAGTGTCTACATAGATGTTTTAAGTTATCAGAATAATCTTATATTAATAGCATTTAGTTACCTGTTTTGATTTTAGTATATTCTGTCTTATGTGATAATGACATAGCATGCCTTTGTATTTGAAGTTAAGTACTGTTATTTTTGTACTATAGTGACTAGTTTTAATTATTATGGTAAAATAATGAATGTGTTATTAAACAGAGATCAAGAATGATCTATATATACAAGTGTACAAGAGAATATTTCTATAACGAACAGAGAGAGGGAGAAATAGAAACAGTCTGAAAAGAGAAATAGCAACAAAAGGAAGTTTCCATAATGAACAAAGAGAGAGTATGGAAACATGGAAAAAGAGTGACCATTAGAATAGAAACAAATCTACGGAAGAGAGAAACATAAATAGAGAGATATTTAACTTTAATACCCTCCTTTAATGGTCAATCTAACTTCAAAACAAAAGTCTGTGAGTGAATCCTCAAAAGGCGCTAGGAGAAGTGAAAACCTTGCGAAAATCGAAGTAAAAAACTTCGTTGTGCACAGAAGAGCTGAGATTGAGTAGTCACCATTTTTGTGGTGAAAAATCAGGAAAACCAGACACGATTTTTGAGGTGAAAAATTGATCAAAACTAGTCACGATTTTTGAGGTAAAAAATCGATCAAACCTAGCTGAGATCCTCCCTGCTTCTGGGTGTGGTAAATCTTGTCGTTAAATCTTGCACTGCCTTCCAACATAATGTTGGTGAGAGACGCCATTAAAAATTTGAAAAGGCGGTGAATGAATCCAAAGCACAGATTCCAAGATAGATTGACGGAAGACTCAAAAAAATGAACAAAGACCCAGAAGAAAGCTTGAAAAACCCAGAAGGAATCTGAAGTCAGATTTGAAATCTGCTGGCACAGAAATCGAGGCGCAAAAATTGAGGCACCAAGAAAATTTTGAATATGACCTAGTTGAGGGTTTGAAAAACCCACCAAGAATCTGCAAGAAAAATAAATTTTCGACTAAAATTGAAGGGTCAAAACCCTAGTAAAAAATGTAGAAACCCTAGGCGGCCATTAATGGGCCCAAAACTGTGTGCAGGAAAAAAAAATGAGCTGCTGAAAGATCCCTGGGGTAGTAGATAAATTTCGAAAAATTAACAATCTTGAATAATTTCACAAAAGAAATTATATTAATTTTTCGAAAATTAATAATGAACACAAAAGCTAGGAAAAAGAATTGAAACTATTTCGAAAATTTCCACTCTTTGGAGAATTACAAAATTTTCGAAAAAGTTAACCTATAGTGCTGATAACATATTATGGTAAAATAATGAATGTGTTATTAAATAGAGATCAAGAATGATCTATATATATAGTATATACAAGTGTACAAGAGAATATTTCTATAACGAACAGAGAGAGAGAAATAGAAACATTCTGAAAAGAGAAATAGAAACAAAAGGAAGTTTCCATATTGAACAGAGAGAGAATATGGAAACATGGAAAAAGAGTGACCATTAGAATGAAACAAATCTACGGAAGAGAGAGACATAAATAGAGAGATATTTAACTTTAATATTAATCCTTTATTACAGCTTATTAGGAGATACACGTAACCTTCATGAAACATGATTTTCATATCACAAGAAAAGCATCCTCAAAGCAATAATATCTTGGAAGCAAATGGTTGATTATTATGGATGTATGCTAAGACCATGTGTCTGTTATGTAGAGTTGTTTTTCTTTAGTTTATATGCTGCACATCTGACGAAGACTCTGTTCATCTGCATTAGGGTTTGTTCTTGCGGCCTGGAACTGTGGATGGTGCTATTAGTATATCAGCTGTTCAGGTACACATACTATTAAGTAATTTGATTCTAAGCACAATCACTATTTCTGCTGGAGAAGTTTTTCATGAACTTGAAACTTAGCTTGCTGGTTCTATGTGGTAAATATTTAAGAAAACTTTTCAAACTGGAGATAAAGGGATTATACTTCGTGTTTTCTATGTGGAAGCACATTGCATTCAAAGGCCTATTTAGAAGAAACTTAGTTTTCATTTGCGTATGCAGGAAATGTATTATGTTCAAAGAGTTACACAAGATTCGATTATGCTCATGTCAGATTGTTTATATTTCATTTATGTGCATAAAAAATATCGAAGTCTAAGATATGCTCTTGTATATATTTGGTGACAAGGAAGTCCTTAAGGGTGAGAATGCCCACAAGTTGTCTTTTGAATAAGGATATCTTTTTTAATGTTAATTCTATAACAGTCATGACTTGGATACAATTTGCTATGTTGATTGCATGGTACTTTTTGCCACTTTGTGTGCATCTTTCGCAGGAACTTTGCTGCCATTGCAAATGACATCCATATTTGTTGAAAAGTGCATAGCAAGTTGTTTGGCTGCTATTTACCTTCCATATTACCTTTTTATAAACATTAAGGACTGATTTTGACGATTAATTAGAGGTGTAAATGAAATCAAATAGTTGTAATCCCACACATCAGACTCCGACTCTGTGGTTGGGTTAATTTACATGGTGCTAAGATATTTTCTAATTAAGTTTGAATATATTTATCTGGTATAGAGAGAGCTGGTTTCTATCAATGGGTGTGTGGAATATCTGGTGTGAGAAAAGCTGTCTTGTTCATTTTGCTGCTAAAAGAACTGATTATAGTGGGTTTTTTTGCTGCGAGATGTTTTTTCATACACTACCTGCTCAATGTTTCAGTCCTTAGCTCATAAATAATGATATACATTTGTGGCCTGCAGTGCAAAATTTGTGATTTTGCCAATGACTTTTTTGGGATCCCTGGTGATGGACACATTATTGTTGGTTTGCTAGAGAAATTGCAGAGAGCAGGACTGACTTTTATGGTTATCATTCTGCACCCAGTCCTACTCTTCTCTACCCCTCACATTTCCTAGACTCCACATAATATGCACACATGTTATACATTTGAGCAGAATTTTGAGATTTCTTCCTTCATGGGAAGATATCTTACATCTCTACTTGGTTTTGTTTCTTCCATCGGGGAGGAATGTTGTTCAGTATTCCTAGATCTTCGTCATCATCCTTTGTTGAGCATTCACCATCATTGGAGGAGATTGTACATTGTTGAGGGACTTCATGGTCTCTTTCTTTGTCTCCTATGTGGGGAACATTGATTGTGCACTGTGATAAAAGTAGTATCAAGTCCTTTCTTCCATCAATTGTACAATTTTGTTTGCAATTTATTTTATTTGAGAGGGGTTTATTCCTACGAGTTTTTCTCCTTTATCTCACTTGTGAGAGATTTGTTTGTATATAGATACCTTACATGACCTTGAAGGGACTCATTCATGCATTCTTGCATATTTTGCATTTTTTCACATTCCCTGATTTGCACTTAAGGGGGGGGGGCACACTTCATACTTAAATTTACTTAGGTCTTTTACTTTTTGTGTCTCATATCATAAGAATAAGACACTTGTCATGATCTTAGTTTGTCATAGGGTTTCATCCTTGCCTATTGTGTATTGCACCTGTTTAATTTTTGCATCTAATGAATTCTTCAGTTTTGTAGCATTTTTGTTGCTTCTCTCTTGTGAGGAAAGTTGTTTTAGTTGCAAGTAATCCTTGGCTCCTGTGGAGTTGATCAACAAATCCTACACTATATTCTCTCACGCATTCATTATAAATTATAACAAAACAATTATTAGCTGATATATTGTGTTGTTCTCCATGTCATTGTATTGGGTCTCACTAAGTTTAGATCACTATTTGTAGAATGTGCCATGCTTCTTGTTATTTTGATGATTTTGCTCTGCCAAAAATGGAATGATCAAGAAGGCCCAATCGTAGCAGAGGCAAATTGTACAATTTTGTTTGCAATTTTTTATTTTTTGGAGAGGGTTTTTTTCCTACGGGTTTTTCTCCTTTATCTCACTTATGAGAGATTGCTTCGTATATAGATACCTTACATGACCTTGTAGCTGGGACCCATCCATGCATTCTTGCATCTTTAGCATTTTTTCACACTCCCTAAGTTGCACTTAAGATGGTGGTGGGGGGTAGGGAGTGTTGGTGTGAACATGGTATATTACCTAATTAGTTTACTATTAGGTTCTATTCACACCCAAAATTTTGGTAAATTGAATTAAATTAACTGATTAAGTTTTCCAAAAATCAATATTAATTCACAAGGATGACTTGTAATTGATTATTTAATTAAACATAAAGTGAAAATAATAAAACAGTCATTTTATCAATTAAAGTTCACCAGTTGTGAGAAATATTAAATGTGGTCTAATCTTCTAGATGGTGATTGGAGGTCTTAATAAGGAGGTTTGGTGGGTTGTATTAAGACTTCATTTTGTATGATAAATGATATGATGATTTGTATGACGCTTGCTGAAAAGCCAGATCTCTGAGGACAAAAACCTTCAGCAGACTGATAAAGGGTTGGATGAAATCCTAACTCTTTCTAAGGGTGGATTCAAATAGGATTCAGATTTGGGCCAAATTTGCGAAGTCTCCATTGCAGCCAAATTTGCAGGTAAGTTCTATTTTTAGATTTAATATTAGTATTGTGTCTACTTTGGAAAGTTTATATTTATATTGTAATAGAGTAATTTATTTGGCTGATATATTTGAGGCTTGGTGTAAGGATTATATGAAGATTATCAATCCTTTATATTAATAATGGGCTTATTTTCTATCGAGCTAAGTGTCTTTTTATGTGCTTCAGTTGTATATTGCCATCATGGAAATGAATAATATTAACTTTGTGTAGAGACATGAAAACAAAGATGATACATTTCATAATACAATGGAGAGGTAATCTGGAGCAGTTTCTTTGGTGCAAGTCCTTCCATTTGCCAAGCTGAATGCTATTGCTGGTGCTGAATCTTATTCATGAGCAGTGTAAAGTATGTTGTCATTGATGTCAAAGGGTGATGATCAAGGTCGGATGGATCTCAGAGGATTACTTAAAGTAATAGAAATTTGGAATGAGTTCCCTAGTTGTCTTCTTGAGCTGCTTGGTTGCGTGGTTGAGTTACTTGGTTGTGTGCTTGAGCTACCTTGTTGCCTAGTTGAGCTACCTGGTTGTGTGCTTGAGCTGGCTGGTTGCCTGGTTGAGCTACTTGGGTGTTTGCTTAAGTTGCCTGGCTGTCTGCTTAAGCTAGTTGCTTGTCTACCTCAGCTGCTTGCTTGGTCTTCTTCAGCTGCCATGTCAGATTAATGTGCCATGTCATCCCTTGAATTCAAAAGGGGAATCATCTTTATTTATGGGGTGCGATAGTGGCTTCAGACTTTATTAATTGGCGGTTTGTTGTGACGTTTTCACACCATCGCCCCATTGCAAATGGGGACCCCCTTTTTTCGCAAGCAGTAGGAGTAGTGGTCTTAGGTAGTCCTTGTTGGCGACAATTTTCGAGTCCCCTTGGTCCAGCAAGTGAAGTTCGAGAGTTGGTTTTGGGCAATTTTGGCCTGCTGAAAAGTCATGTCTGTCTGAAACATGGGCAAGAGTTGTGTTAAATCTTTCCGGAATATGGGATAAAACCAAAGGATTCGTGATGAAACAAGTCTAAACCCTCTGAGAATCCTTGTTCCAGCTTCAATTCGATCTTAGAAAGTCGAAATAGATTGTGGGAGGTAGCTCTGCTGAAGGCGTGCTGAATCCTGAAATTTGGCTAAGTCCTGAAATATTTCAAAAAACCCCAAATCTATAATCTGCACCTTAACTCCTATGAAGCTGAAACCTATCTCAAACATCCTGGAACTAAAAAAAATGGCTAAGTACAAAGTGCCAGTCTACTGTGTCTAAGGTCAGGGCGGATTCCGCCCTCCCCTTGGACAGGCTGTCCAAGGTACCTCTGATTTCCGCCAGCATGTCCATCCTACCTCCAAAT
>MU223460.1:83553-113686 GCA_018584345.1 Thuja plicata | reverse complement strand
ATTAGGTTTGATCCCCGTCCATTTGCTAATCTTTCCATCCCATAGGAGTAGTAGTAAGGCAGTGAGTAGCTTAGTAGTGAGAGTTTATAGAGTGAAGATTGGAGTGATATAAATTCAAGAGTGAAGACTGGAGTGATATAAATTCAAGAAGAGAAGATTGGAGTGATATAAATTAAGGAGAAGGAATCAATTGAATATACATTGAAAAGCTAAGTCCCATCACCATCACAGTTAGAATCCAATGTCCTTGAATGAACAAGGTAAGCCCGCCGACGTGATTACCAGCAAATCACATCATTATAACTGAGTTAGGATCCACAGGTAAAGAACCTTGGAGTATTTCCTCACATCCTTTGTGAGTATATGCTTT
The DNA here is from genome assembly GCA_018584345.1 of Thuja plicata. Classification (NCBI taxonomy): domain Eukaryota; kingdom Viridiplantae; phylum Streptophyta; class Pinopsida; order Cupressales; family Cupressaceae; genus Thuja; species Thuja plicata. The sequence continues at coordinate 113,316 of MU223460.1, read as the reverse complement.
TCAAGAGAGGGTTGAGTGTTTGATACCCTGTATCAAGCATTTAGTCCTATATGTTATGTAGTGGTACAAAACTCACATCAACACGGTTCTAATTGAAACATTTTATTTGTTCTTTCTTCCTAAGATTGGTGCAGTGACTTCAGATTCTTTGTAATGTTTTTAAGAGGGTGGCTCGAAATTTATTGATGCATTATTACCATGAGTTATTGCTGTTCTTTTTGAAGGAGTGTATGTTTATTATGAGAGTGGATGAATGCTATTTATTATTGCTTGGACTAGGTGTTACTTTCTCTACAGCAGGGAGCATTTAAAATATATCGCAAAAGGAGATATTTGACCTGTGTGTATTTTTGGAGTGACGATTTTGATGATGATGGAGTAGTTTTCAGAAATATAGTCAACATTTTCCTTTGGATATGTTGAGTAATTACTGGGCAGTGAATGAATAAAGGAAGAAAAACATGAGTTTGGTGTTGAAAAGAAATGGAGATGACATGCATTGACTAGTGAGAAGAGGGTGCAGATGGACAAAGTGATGGTGCCACGTTTTTTTGTATGACATGTTTTTGATGATTGTGTGTTGCTGAACAGAAAATGAAAGCGTGGCAGATTGGAATGAAAAAAAGGACCAGTGCATAGGTTTTATTTATCTGGTGTGTGATTGTTGTATAGTTATCTGCTGTTCATTCTTTATATTCGGCTATAAACATGAATGAAAGGGATGCTTCTTTAGCCGTTTTATTTTTTGGGAGTTATCCGAGTCGGGTGGTATCTATTTAGTCAAGAATATTATTTCTGACTGAGGACGTTATTCTTCTGGTGGTTTCATTGCTGGACTAATTTATGAGTCGAGTTGGAGATACATAGAAAGTTTTCAGAATGATAAGTGCATGTAGAAAATTGTTATCGCTGAAGGTGTTGGGGGATGAGAGCTGTTTCTTTTTCTAGTGTGGGTTTCCGCTGCTGATTATATATAGAATGGTCTTCTTTTCTTATAGCTGTGAGTTTCTGTATAGTTTGAGGCCATTTTAAGGGATGAGTTTACATGTATGACGATATATGAAGTTGCTTATGTCGAAAGAACTGAAGACTAAATCTGGAAGTGGTTTGAGTGAAGAATAAATGCTAAGGCAATAAAGGAGTGAGATTTTTTGAGCTGCGTATGTGGCTTAGATGTGTGAAGGTGGAAGGAGATGTGTGTTATTGATTGGGGAGTTGATATTTTGCTAAGTCTGTTATCTTGAATTGAAGTGTTGAGTGTATGATGTTTTCTTAGTTTAGTGACCAGTGAGTCTTGCTTTTTGGGTTGGTGCCCATTTTGTTAATGAAAGCTATTGTATGCCATGGTTTTTTTACCTGAAAGGGTTTTCTACGAGAAATTTGGTGTTTGCATCTTGATGGTTGTTCTCTTTATGTTTTATGTGGTTTCAACTTTCACGCATTCAGAAGTTTAAAAATCTAAAATATTGATTCACCTTGCTCTTCAAGCAGAACTTTGGAATCATGATATCAAGAATATTGTGCTTGAGCATTTTGTGTATTGCAGATCTTCATTCAGAGGCAAGTTGCGACAACTGCATGTTTCATACCAGTCATGGCTTTGAGAGGTCATGTTTGAAGATTATTTCAAATGGAAGGTTTTGGTTGAATTCACCTTGCAGTTAATGTGCTCTCTTATCCAGCACGGGCCTTGAATCTGCCTGTGAATGCGCTTCATCATTTCTCGTGTGAGTCTTACTGAAATGCGAACTGGAGATTAATTGCTAAGCTGCTGTTTTGAGTTAGTACCATGTTATGTGGATTGCTGCTAGATGTTGGTCATCTCCCTTGAGGTGAATCGATTCCCCTTTGGCATTCTTGTTTTGTAATAAAGATATCCATTAATATCAGTGTTTTGGCAACACTGATTATTGATATCGTTGCATATTGGATGTATTATGCTATCCTGGAACATGAATTAATTACTGTGCAACTTATGGCTGCTCTAAGGAGACCAGAACTATCATTAATTCTATGATGTTTTACTACAGTTTATGTAATAATTTTTGTTCATTGTCGTTGACTTGTTGCTGTATTCTGGGAACCTTATTATAGCTTGGACACAAAGCCAAAGCATTCAATTTGCATTCTGAAAATATCAAAGGGCAATCGGAAACCCATGCATATTCAATAATAGACATATCAATTAAAGAGAGGACTTTACAACCTTGTAGCCGGGACCCATCCATGCTTTCTTGCATCTTTAGCATTTTTGCACATTCCCGAAATTGCAATTAAGGTGGTGGTTGTGGCAGGGGTGGTATAAAGTTTGAGAGTGCACAGAAAAATTATGTTATTATTCAATCAAATGGATTACATATTTATAGGATTCTCAAATCCTATTTTAGAGGAAACAAATCCTCTAAATATACGAGTTGTTTTTAACAACTCTACACACATATATATGTACAACTAATATATTATGATAGTCCACATAATACTAACAAACTATTTGAACTTTAACAAATATACCAACACCCTCGCTTAATGACATAATCACGAACACACATAAGCACTTCTCTGATGAATGTGGATATAGCTCTCTCGCAGTACAAACAAACAAAAAATAAGAGAAATACTGCGATCACACCCCTCCCTTAATGACAAAACCTGAGAGAATGCCTAACTTATCCCTGATCTTTAGAGATTTGAATCAACTAAGCAATTTTGTCATTATGTTTGCAACTTTTTCATCGGCTGGACAATATTGATGATAGACTACTTTTTGGGTTGTAAGCTCCGGATATAATGATGATGAATTTCAATATGTTTGGTGTGAGACAATTTATTGGATTCTTAACTATCTTGAGAACACTTTGATTGTCACAAAGAATAAGTGTTGGCTCATGTTGACCTATGTGAAGATCATAAAGAACTTGACGTAACCAAACAACTTCATAACCTGCACTACATGCCATTATATATTTTGCTTCGTCGATAATAGTGTAACAATATGTTTGTTGCCATGGTTTCTCCAGTAGCCTAAATTTTGAATTTTTTACGAGTGATATCCAAGGTTATTTGTGGGGTCTATATGACTGTCTATTTACACATATTTTTCCATGGTCCTTTGGTCAAACTTTCAAAATCTTATTATTTTGGGGTCACAAATAATTGAAAAATATGTCAAATGTTGAGCTCGAAAAAGAGTAGTAATTCATGGGACTCCTGGTGTTTTTATGTTTCCAAACTCTCCGGTTATCTGTTAGCTCCGTGCTGCACTTCAAATTTCTGAAATCGGAGCTACGAGTCAAAAGTTATAATCATTTGAAGTTGGTGTATTAATTTTAAATTATTTCAAAATTTAAAATTAAAACTTAAAACTTAAAAATTTTGACTTTAAAAAGGTTAAGATTTCAAAATTCCGACTTGCTAAAAGGTTAAGGGTTATGGGCTGGGGTTTTAATTGTGGGAAAGCAAAGAGCTAAAATCATGGGGAGGTTAAGGGTCAACATCCCAACTTCTATTCTTTTCGGTCAACATCCCAACCTTTTCTAAAACCTTTACTTTTGAGAAAAAGGTTAATGGTTAATAGTTAAGGGTTTTGGTTGTTGTTAGAAAGTTGAAAAGTCAAATTTCCTATCTTCCCACTAAACTTTCCCTAACCTTAACCTCATGAAATTTCAAGAATCAAAACTCTAACTCCACCTTTGCATAACTACTTCTTGGTTACCCTCTAGAAGTGAAAAATGGTGAATTGCCTTATATACATACTTGCAGAATTGAGGTGATCGTAGGTAGACACAAATGTATCTACAAAAGCGGCTTTTTCGAACTATCAAGTAAATGCAGTGGACATGCATGAAAAACACGGAACAAATCCAAATATACAATTATAAATGGTTATGTTGTATGCATGTTGCACGATTTAATGGAATGCATGCAAATTGTTTGACAAGATGCCTCCAAGTCAGGGATATGAGATCACAACTAGAATGTGTTGGTCTATGAATCCAAATTGTATGATAAAAGCAACCAAAACAAAGCTTATGTGTTTAGCATGTTTGCAGATGTGGAAGCATTGACAAGGCATGCGATCTTGTTTGACGGAATGTCCCAAAACGGTACCTCCCACCGTGCAATGACAACGCATAGAATATTATTCGCGAGAGAAGCTTTGCACATCTGATATGATGAAGCATTGTCATGTATCAGCATTGGCTGAGTATGCTTTTCAGAACCACAAGTTTGCAGTAGGTGTGATCGACATGCATGTGTAATGTCGAGTCATAGATATGGTAGTTGAATATGAATGCACTATAGTAATGAGAATCACCATGAAATCGCCTGAATCGCTTGTTTGGCGATTCGATTCGGGCTTCCCGATTTTTTATGAATCACTAAATCAGATCGCCGATTCAGCGATTCATACCAAAAATAGCCCAAATCGCCTGCGTGAATCGGAAAAAATCAGCCGTGCGGCTTGATAAAAACTCAAGTCAAATTAAAAAAAAAACACATCTTTTTTTAATGTTTTTTTTTGCCTTTCCTCTTTGTTTTAACCCTAAAGGGCCTTCTAATTGTTTAGCATGAGTAGAAGAGAGGAAAAGTGAGAGAGAAGAATAGAAAAGAAAAACCATAGGTTTGCAACCAGCAAGAAGGAAGAGCACCAAAGAGATCAAAAATCCATTTGGGGAGGCCATAAGATTGCATTAGGAGCATTAAGGAGTCAATAGCAACACTCAACTCATTTGCAAGAGGTAAGTGTTGCTTTTGTTTTGTATGCTAGTGTATTATTCTTTTTTTGTTAAATTTTTTTAGTTTTCATTTGCAAATCGTTAATGTTTTTTAGTTTTACTGAGGCAGACCATGAGTGGGTTGATCAGGTAGATAGAGAGGCTTAGGCTGTGGCCATGGCAGAGGAGACGGCTAGAGCACGTTCAGGCACTGGTAGATGCACACGCGCACACATGGACACAGGCTCTAGTGATGTTGTTTGTGAGCCCATCTTACATGCGGGGGCTATGGCTCAGCAGTCCTCTAGGACCTACCTTAGACGCCTTTGTAGAGGGCACCAACATACAGGATACTCAGAGGCCGAGGCCGAGGCTGCGGCCGAGCTTGAGGATGATGATGAGGATGATGATGATGCTTGAGCTAGAGCCTTGTTTTTTCATTTTGTTTACAGATGCTGATAGACATACGTTTCATGGATCTTCATCTTAAATACATTTATGATTTGATGTCTTATGGATCTTCATCTTACATACATTCTATGATTTGACTCATTATGATCCTATGATTTTTATTTACTTCAACTACAATTTACATTTTACGTGTAACGTATGTGATGGATTTATCATTTATGTTCCTTGTTTATGTATGTTAGCTTCTATTTGATGATGTTATAGTGTGTTTAAGTTATATTCAATAAAGGGTGCATGAAATAAGTTTTAAATTGTTAAAATCTCTAAGTTTCAAGGGTTTTTTAAATTTGCTGATTTGTGGCCGATTCGATTCCGTTTCATGGCCGATTCGCGATTCTATTCGGCCTTGCCGATTCCAATTCTCATTACTTTGGAATGCACACACAATAATATGTAACTTGTTTGATGAAATATCTCAATGAAGTGTGGCCCGATAGAATGCAATGATTGTGAGTATGTGAACAAGGAAATCAACGTGGAAGTAAAGAATCATATAGTATTATTTTCAAAATCTCATTGCCGAGGGCACGACACCTCATGTAATGTAGTTACTACAGGGTATTCATTAAATCAGTTTGTTGAAGGATTTTTGGATAACTTCCATTATTCCATACAAATGCAATTGGTGGGTGTAAAGCCGAATTCCATAACCTTTGCAAACATCTTCGTTGCTCGTGCTAAGAGAGACCATTTAGAATAAGTAAAATGCATGTAAAACTTTGGAGCACAGCCGTGACATGTGAACCATTTGACATAATGCCCGAAGAGATGTCATCTCATGGAATGCAATGATGAAATGGATTTGTTGAAAAGGCTTTAGAAACTTTCATGCAAATGCAATTTGCGAGTATAAAGCCAACTTCCACCACCCACGTGGCTTGTAGATATTATGTTTTGCGGCATGTCGTGAATGTCCAACAAGAACACAATGACGAACATGTGTGCCAGATGTGGAAATGTAGGTTAGGCATGTACAAATCTCAAATGCAATGGTAGATACACATGTAAAATGTGAAATTCAAACATGGCCCATAACTATTTGTTAGAATGCCTCAAAGAGACGCACTCTCATGGCATGTCGTAATTGTAGAATATGCATGCGATGAATTTGATGAAAAGGCTTTATAAAATTTCAAGCAAATGCAATTGCATTGATTCTAATTCTACAACATTTGCTAGAATTATCACTATTAACATGCAAACAAAACGTCAAAGCACAGAGAGGAACGTGAACAGTTTGACAGAAAACCTCAAAGATATGTCATCTCAATGGATGCAAAGGTTGATAAATTTGCAGAAAATAGATCTGGTGTTGCCAAGAAAATGCATTGTTAAATCCCAGAAAGAGCACTAGAATTGTTTCGACAAAATGCCTCAAAGGAATGTGGTCTCATTTTGAGCCATGGTGGTATAATATGTCATTTCATGAACTTCAATGATTATAGGATTATTCTCATTACGATCAACCTTGTGAGTAGACATGCGTGAAAAATATGGAATCATACACAATGTACCCAAGTTGTGTCTCATGAATGGCGTAAAGAGATGTCATTTCATGAAATATAGTGGTTGCAAGGTCTGCGAGAAGTGATTTTATTAAAACAAACAAGATATTGAAACTTCAAATCAAATGTTAATGGTGGGTGTAACATCAAATTCCACCGTCTTTCTCAGCGCCATCCTCTCAACACAAAATAAGAGTTTTGGTACTGGTTATCAACATCCATCAAAGCATATTGTTTTTCAAAAACGCTTCGAAGAGAAATCATTGCAAGGAATGAACCAAAATATTTGTAGGTGTCACACAAATGTTTAGAAGTTTTAAAGGCATTGAATTCGTTGTTTGACATACATGCAAAACATGGAACCATGAAAAGAGACAACATAGCATTTTCAAACTCAAGACATCTACTTGACCCATGGAAAGAAGTGCTTATCTCCCGCAAGAGGAAATTTTTTGAAAATGCATTTGGTTTGTTAAATAGCACCCTTGGAATAAGCATGGGTATTATCAAGAAGCCTTGAGTATGTTTGCATCAAAGTACAACTAAACACCAAATTTTGTCAAATGTTGTAGTGGAGATTGCCCAAAGCCGTGTGCATGCAGAACGTGGAAGAGAAAAATGATCAATGGAGGAAGAGCCATCATGTGCCAAGTGGAGGAGTCTCAAAACTACATTTAAATGTCCATTGAAGCGTAGTGGTGGAGGGATTTTTGTTACATATTATACTCTAAAATGCTGTAGTAAACATGAGTTCTAAATGTTGAAGCAACGACAATTAAGAGATGGCTTTGCCATTCGAAGCTTCTTTTTCACCATAGCTTAGAATTGTGGTGAAAGTTCGGTGGTTGGTGAAGATGAACATCCTCAAAGGTCAAGTTGTTGATGGATACCCTTTAAGTTTGAACACATGATTCATTGATTAAGAGAAGAAATAGGACTCAGTTCAATCAAAATCACAACTTGAAGATTACATGTTTTTGTATGTAACTACACTTTGTAGTGTAAACGAAGAGTTGATGGTGCAATGGTTCCAAGGATAAATGATGCAGATAAGATGGATAAATAATTCAACACAATTCTAACTTGAAAATCACACGATTCAAGTTGTCCATTTGTAAAAGTGGCTTTTGTCACCTATTGTAGTTAGAATTAGCTTTTGGGTTTTATCATTGTAAAAGTTAGGTACACCCTAACTTGTCTTAAAAAAAATAGTTATCGAAAGTAATCGTTGATATAGTTACTTGAAGTTATCACCTAGGTAATTATCTTAAGTAGTTACCCAAAGGTGGTTACTTGGGTAGTTATTCTAGGAATGCCTATAAATACAAGGCAACTTGTAATGTAAGGGGGAGGGAGACTTTTGGCAAAAGGGGAGAAACTCTGCAAATTTGTGGAGAGGGACTTATTGAGAACTTTTATGTTCATACTTCGTACTTGAAGGTTTTTGAACTTGTATATTATCAAAAGAATAACCAAGAATGTGTTTACTTCGTATGTCTTAAATGTATTTTCCAGTTATTGTTATCGATTTATGGTATGTTAAATTGATAATCCCTTTGAGTATTTTAGATATATGTAAAAGATGAAGCATGTTCATACCCTGGTATCTCGGTTAGAAAATGTTGATGCTACCTTTTTCCTCGTATGTGGAAACGTGTTTCTTTTCTTTCATTAATTTCACATATCCAATTTATTTTGTACTTAAATCCCCTTTGTAATCTGTTATCCTTTGGGAATCTCATATGGTATTCGTATGTCTACTGCTGGGGTTTCTACCAGTCATTTCCTTTAGTTTAGTTTTGTCTTCTTTTTGTAGCATTTCCATTGCTTCTCTCTTGTGTGGAAGGTTGTTTTAGCTGCAAGAAACCTTGGCTCCCATGGATTTGATCAGCAACTCCTACACTATATTCTCCCACAAATTCATTATAAATTATAACATGACAGTTTATTAGCTAATATATTGTGTTATCCTCCATGTCATTGTTGTGGTCTGCATTGAGCAGATCGTTATTTGTAGAATGTGCCATGCTTCTTGTTATTTTGATGATTTTGCCCTGCCAAAAATGGAATGATCAAGAATGCTCAATTGTAGCTGAAGCAAAATAGATTTCATCCTTGTTCCTTATTATTTCTGTGCTTAATCATCTCGTTCTTATTTGATGATTATTAGCTATCGACTTGAACTTGAGAATTCTAAACATAGAAAAGGTCATGAATGAAACTTCACTTCTCTGGTTACCTTTTCTGGTCTATGATCACTCAAACTATGGTAAGGATGTTACCTGTGACATTCATTAAAATCTTGAGTTACTATTGAATTAATATATTGTTGTAGTCTGGGACCATTCATTTTATTGTCACGTGTTTATCCTGTAATTCAAAATTGAAGGCTTCATTGTCTAAAGAAAAATTAAGTTGCATTTTGTTGTGCTTATTCACAAAGTCAATAAGCTATTTTGTTTTTCATCTAGAGCACATGGAATGTCTTAATAAAAAAAATGGTTTTTGTGATATGACAAGTGCAGCAAATTAAAATAATTACCCTTAAAATCTTTATTCATTAACAAAATTCTCTCAAAATTTCTTTGTCAGTTCATATCATCTGTTCTAGTAAATAACACAAACATGAAGGTGGAATATTTTTTCTAGGGATGACAGATGTGAATATGTATGCAACACAGCATGTGGATGATATTTGATGAGTAAATGCTTCGGCATGTATTGAAAAGAGAAATATGCTTTGCTAAAATTATGAGGATTAGAAAGGGAACTGTCCATGTTTAATTAAAGACACAGACATTGACTCCAGAAAGCAGTAGTCAATGCTGCACTTGCTTTCCTTCATGGTTAGTAACACCGAAGGCAATGAAATGCATGGAACTTATTACTATGTTGATGAAGTTTATCTGTGTTATTTTTCCATTTCCAACATATGCTTGCTAGTCACCATGGCTTTCCATTCTTGGGTGTAATAACAAAATCATACATACTGGTAAACAATTCAACTTTTTTTGATTTGTGCAATTTTATATAATTTTATGGTGATAGACTTTTGCATGTGTAGATATGTACACTGCTCTGCTTTGCGTGTTATTTATTTTATTTCCTTATGGTGACATTTTTCTATAAGTTCATGTCCAAAATATTCCCTGTATGGTGTTCTTCTTTCTTTTCTACTTGTAATTATTTAAAAATGCTTAAGCATCTAATGCCTGTTCCTCTAAGCAGTGGCTTTGCAATGCTGACAAGTCATGCTATGATCCAAGAATGAGATTGAAGTAAGTTTTGTTGTTAGAAATTCTGTTTCTTATATTTCCTGCCCTCGTTATGAATCATGCTCTTTGGCAAGGTTAATGTTTTCTTGAATTGTGCATAGTTTGCCAAGCGATGAAGCAGGATAATTTCTATGCTTGGGGTTTTCTGATTCTTAATAGTTAATGTGATGTGGCCAGGGCTTTCTTTGGATCGCTTTATAAATGCTTATCAAGAGGTGCCCGAGCTGTATTGCAGTTTTATCCTGAAAATCCAGCTCAGCTGGAAATGATAACCTCTGCTGCAATGCGTTGTGGTTTTTCAGGTGGTTTGGTTGTGGACTTTCCTCATAGGTACGTTGGACTCCAGTTGTTTAATGTGACTTCTGTTTATGCTTTCATCTTCTATTTAATATAATTTCAACTTTAGGCTTTGAATGCACTAGTATTGGTCAGCTTTTCATTTAGTGATTGACTCTGGTCAATTGTAAATTACATTTATGAATGACATTGTAATATATAGTCTCCGCAGTTGCTGCTCTGTAATTCAGACATTATACACGGATGGTCAAAACTTTTTCTGATCCATAGTTGACTTCAATATTGAAATGCATGTTCACCACCCTGGAGTTACTTTACCTTATATGCTGTTCTTTAGTTTCATGCTATTGAAACAACTATCTAGGGCTGCAAATCAATGCTTTGTACAGCTTATGGTTTCCATCTAAATAATCTGTTCATTATACAATTGTGCATATGCTTACATACTTGCCTTCATTTCCTATATATCTTATTTTATACCCCTTCTAAGCTACTACCACCACACATGATTCTTATCAATGCAAGAAGAGAAATAGTGTGTAATATCTTCAAATTGGATACTAAAAACAAGAAAATAAATTCTGCAAATTAGGGCATAAATCTGATAACAAAAACTTTTACAACTAGGGCACAAATCTGGAAATTTATTTGCATTACAGTAGTTTCAATCCGACCCAAAATTTCTGATCAGATTTCAGTTTAGAATTAAAACAAAATGGTCCAGATTTGGGTTAGAATATTTTCTAACCCTAGCCGAGCTTCCAAAAGTGGTGCTAGGCTCCCAAATTGACCAGCACTAAGTCTGAAACTGATACTCTTCAACAGCCGTCCACAGAAAACTCAGAAATAAATGATTTGCAGCAGTAAATGATCCCAGATCTGAGTCTCCAGCACTGGTATTGTCCTCAATTTGGCCTCCAAACCTGATATATTCTTGCAGCCCAAAATAAACATTGTGCTAGGGTTTCACAAACCGAAGTTCTTCCACCGAAACACACTCTTCTGACTAGGGAGAGCCCGTATGTCTCACCAAAATCGTGGACACTCAAGGGTTTTAATCCTCAAGTCAAGTTGCAGCAGCAATAAACAGAAATCTTCATCACATAATGAGTTCTAAAAGGGCTCTAGAAAGTTATATAATAGCTCCCTAAGAGAAAAATTAATCTCAACTCTTGATTTTCCACCTCACAATCCAACGCTCCATATTAACCCTAAAATAGCCAATAGGCTCCTGGAAAACCCATGCCCCCTTTTCTTTTTTGTCACATGTTTGTTTTAAGTCACTTAAATTACATAAAAGGGGGACAACTTAAGTCCTTTGGCTTAAAGTCACTTTAGTTGCCTAAAAAGACATGCCCATAACTTAAAATAACTTAAGTTTGTAGAAGTTGCATAAAGAGATGTGCACACAACTTCAGATTAGAATTGAGAACAAGCCAAAGACTCCAATATTTACCTAATGATGCTCTAAGTCCTCTTCCTCCTGGGTAATCCAAGGAAAGGATGGCCAACGTGCAGCTAATCGTCTTGATTTGAGTTGCGGACATTACACAGTGCAACAAAGAGTTTTCTATTTTTTTAGCTTGTGTAAAGTTGAGTGAAAGATCTATTGAGAACTGGTACTATACTTGTAATTAGCTGAACAGCCATTTTTATTCCTATTAAGTGCTTAAGTTAATAAAGCGGATGGATCTAAGCAAGAAAATGAACAAAAAAACATATAGATAGGTTGATAACACAAGAATTTACCCTGTAGAAACCTGAAGTGCAAAAACTTCATAAGGGTGAAGCTGTGTTTATTCATTCTTCACTATCAGGTTGTAATTTTTTACAAGGTAGTTACTCAATTTGAGCTTTGAAATGTGCTGCAGCTTTTGCTAGAAGCATAGAACCTATACAATGCCTTGTAGCTTTTTTTGCAATGGTCACTTGATTATTCAACATCCTTGATTGCTGTTCTCCTCTATGCAGTTGTCATCTACTGTAATGTACCCTTTGTGGATTATATGAGACACAGCGTGAATTATCAATTATGCAATTCCTTCTTGAAGTTTTTATTCAATTGATCAAACAAGCAATTTCAAATAATGTAATGTGAATACAAATACAATAATGATCACAAAGATATATGTATTACTGGTAATTCCAAATGCATATACTGAACATCAATATGCTTCAAGAATGCAGTTACAATAAGAGGCTGTTTCTGATATAACAATGTAATATATGCACAATGACCTGTATGGCTGTTTCTGATCTTTTGTATGTGATATATGCTGCAACTACAGGAATGATACAAGGGTCTCAGGCAGAGATACATGCCGCCTCTGATATTCTGGAATTGTCTATGCAATAACTCTCTGATATATGAGCTATCTCTGATATATCGATAATGAGTTATGCTCCTTGATTAGACGCCGTCTCTGATATATAGATGAAATACCTGCACTAGCGGTTGCTATCGCAACCTTTCTATGCTCTGGAATAGAGTGTTTCCACAAGGGAAAATATAAGTTTATAAAATATCAATTCTTCACTACTCTTGGTGAGCCGATCGGCTTGCATAAATATGTGCTTTGAATTATGAAAGGTTGCGGGTGGAAAGATGTCACCCATCATAACCATTATAATTTGTTATTCACAATAATCTTTCATGATTATTGTGAATTAATCATGGATGATTATCGATAACAATATAAGTAATCATGAATCGTTAAGTGCAAATGATTACATGATTAAATCATGAATTATTGAAATGTTAGCCCGGTAATGCCGTTGACTTATACGATAGCACAGTAATAAGTGTATAATCTGATACATGAATTGGAAGTGATGCCCGATCATGTACTGGTGATGCATGGAATTATCAATCCCAATGATATACACATTCATCGGCTTTATTATCTGACAGAGGTGTATGTGAATATGATGCTCAATGCAATATGTCGTGGGTGCATATGCAGTAATGGGGTAGTGATGGTATAATCATGTATTTACATCTACATGGATGCATCTATGTATGGTGTGGATGCCGCATGTGTATGGGAGTATGCATGGGGATGTCATATCATGGATGGATGCACTCATGTGGGTGGCCATGTATGTGAGATGTGATGCGAATCATGATGGTGATCACATGATGATGGCTGTGAACCGATCATCAAGCCATCAGTCCATCATGCAGCTCACATAACACCGATGGTATATACGAGTGAGTATCCGGAACTTCATAATACATATCACTAGGGTATGTGTCTCCATGGTGGATGGATGCCTTGGTGAGAGCCAAGCTGCATCAGTCATCGGATCCACTCTAACTACTATGCAAAAATGCAAGAAATGCGGATATATATAAGACAAGGTATGCTTCTTTCCTTGCCACTATTTATATTGTTTTCATAATAATGGGATATCACATCTACCTTGAGACAGGTTAACATACATTATGTTTTAGACAAATTCAATTAAATTATTGAATTATTTCTTTTATAACACCCTAATAGCCCCCATAAATTAAAAAATAGGCTAAAATATCTCAAAATCTTTGACTCAAAAAGGGAGACATGACATTTAAGGAAATAAAAGCCAACTCAATATGCGACATTGATATCTATTAGTGACCAATATCTAAAATTGGTCAAGCCATCCATGATAGCTGACCAACACATTTTCATCAAAGTTTGCCTCATATCTTCTATTTTCACACCCACCTTAGAATATTCTCTATCAAGGAAGATATTGTATAGTTTATGTTTTTGAAGGGGAGGATACTAGGTATCAACAAGAATGCATATTTGAACATTTGTATAAAATAAGGAGAATGTGTGATGTGAAATGATTTGACATAGGCAAAGAAGAATTTCACTATCAAGTAATGCAACTTATTGTGATGAGATATTGAACATCTTGACAACTAGTAACCCTTATCTTTTTCTTGGTGGAAACTGTTGATGTGAGTTTTGTGGCCTCTCCAACATGCAAAATAAAATACTAAGTATCCCATCCTCTCATGAACAAGGAAACCTCATATGCTAAACAATATGGCCATTTTGTGATCAAATAAGGCAACTCCAAGGTTTACACTGCGAACTAGCAACTTTGTGTTGCACATAACTTAGTGAATGTGATGTGATTTGCTGGTAATCACATTCATGGATATCTAGCAACTTCTCAAATGACGGATGATTTGGCAATTTGAGCTCTTCAACTACTTCTAATGAGGATTTTGAAATAAAATGCAAATAGGATATGGTTTAGGAATCTAAGCTAATTCTATCTCTAGCTCTACCAATGCAAGACACTATTGATGATGAGGTGAAACTAACCAGTCTTTGCTTAGCCAATTTAAACAACTACATAGAGGAGGTGCTATCTTCTAAGGATGCGTGGATGATTTTCTAATCACTTATGCACATCAAAACCATAAAACATGCGAATCAATGAACATGAAGTAATTGAAGTTAAGTGCTTTGCAATGGAGTTCAGCCTAACCTTGTATTGTTACTTGCAATCAACAAGTACCAAAAGGTATGAACATAAGTTTCACCATGAATCGACAATAATATCTTTCATCATCTACTCAACATAAAACAAATTTTATCCAACATAAGCAAATCCTATCTAAGTGAGAAGTAGCAAACCATGCAACACTGCAAAATAACACAAATAATTCGCTATGAAACAACAATGAATCTGCAGTTATTTTGGCAGTATTTCAGCAACAATTTCTCCAAAATCTCCCTTACAAACGATTTGAGAAAGCCTTATATAGAGACCTCAAGTACAATGGATGGCTCAGATTGATCCAAGATCAAAGGCTTATATAACTCTAAGCAACCCTAATTAGGGTTTGCCTTAACTACCACCTACAAGCATTAAATGTTGGCCAATGAGAAAATTACATTGCTTTGGAATACAGTTCTTTTTGAGGATGGACCAATGAGAAAATTCAATGGCGGAATACATTAAATGCATTCCTCATGCCAACTTGGAGTAACTTGATTGGTTGGAGATGAGCGGATGCCACCTCAACATGCTTATTTTGTAAGATTCATTTCACCTCAACTTTTTTATCCTCCTCACTTTGGAAATCTTCTCATTGACATGTTTTTGAAATTGATCCTGTCTCGATATCTTGACCTTGTTCCTTCTTCATTACTTGAACTTGTTGACCTTCACCTTCTCTTGTTTGGGCTGATCATTATGCTGTCACTTGCATTTTTTGTTCACCATCATTGCCCTTGCAATCATTTTTGTTAATCCATATTTTTTCAAACTCGAAGGGGCAATTTTGTGGTTTCTTATCCCCTGTTATAATTAGTTGGACAGGGAAATGATCCAAAATTGGATTAGTCAAAATGGAGAATTTGAACCTAAAAGGGGAGGTTCCTAGATCTCCCCTGTAGAGAATTCTATCCAGTTTCTCAGCTATATGACGAAATCCCAATCTCCTATTATTCCTGGTATATGTTTCGTTCTCTGTTTCCATTTCCAAGAGGCTATTCCTATTAACCCAATCTAGGAACCTCCCCTGTAGAGAATTCTATCCAGTTTCTCAGCTATATGATGAAATCCCAATCTCCTATTATTCCTGGTATATGTTTCGTTCTCTGTTTCCATTTCCAAGAGGCTATTCCTATTAACCCAATCTTTGAAATTGATCTGAAACTGTGATTACCTTTGGATCCCACCCCTTTTGTTTGACAGATGGAGAATGGCATTGAAGTCTCCAGCTATGATTGCATGTGGGAATGGGTATTTGGCTCATGAAATTATCTAGCTCTCTCCACAACTACTCCTTGCTCTTGGTAATGGGACCATAAACATTTATCAAAACAAAACTCAGATTATTGCCAACACGTCTTATCACTCCTCTTAACTAGTGGCTCCTTTCTACTAGAACTTCAAAGGACACTCTTCTCGGATTCCAAAGGATGGCCAGTCCTCTAGAAGCTCCATTTGCATGAATTGCTTCTACTTCCCAATTTCCTAGTCTTTTTTTAGAAGTTGAAATTTCTTCTTTGGTCAGTTTTGTTTCTTGCAATAATATTATTTGATTTTGCTAAAGAGATACCGTGCTTGACCAAGCACAGTTTGTTAAGGGCATCATGGCTCCTGGGGAAGGGTCTTCCTCTTCCCTAAATTTAGTAAGGTAGTAATTTTGGCTTGATCATCAGCTGCTCCATCCATCAATCTGAGTTCGTTAGAGACTTCCTACCCCTCCTTTCCTTGAGGACTTCCCACAATCCAGTTAGTCTTTATTGGGATAATTTTGACATATATCAAGGGTCTCACCTTCTTTTGGCTCTTCCTGTTTTTCCTGGCAATCTGCTTATCCAAATAACATCTCTTGTTCAACTTCTTCTGATTCGTCTAATTCCAGAACTTTTTGAATCAGCAATTGTTTCTCTTTCAATGTTGCCTCATCCTCCACTTCTTGTGGTTGACACAAACCTAGAAAATCACATACTGCTTCCAATTTCAATGGGAGTGGGGTTTCCTCTCCTATATGTTTGCCCATCTCTTTTTTGTTTTGATGTTGCTCTCTTTGCTCTGAGTTAGGAGATGCCTTCGAGCCATTTATTAAATCCAATCTTGAGTCATCTTGGTAGACTTTTCTTTTCTTCCCCTGGCTCTGTGAGGGATTTGAATTTTCCACATTACTTCCCCCCATTTTCTCCTTCTCAGGGCTTAATGAATTCGCTACTTCAAGATTTCTGTTTGTATAGCTCATATTCTTATCTACTGCAGTTAATGGATTAATGGCTGCTAACTGCAATTTTACTTCGTCTTGTAGAGCCTCTATGTCCTCAAGCAACTGAGTTAGATCTTCTTGACTAGCTGCTTAGACTTTCTTTAATTGATCTTGTGATCTACTGGTGCTGTCATGACTCATTAAAGGATCTTCCTTATCATTGATTTGAATTGCAGCTACTTGTTTTTTGGTGGTTTCTATCAAAATTTCTCCTTCTAGGGTTTCATCTGTTTCTACAGAATGACATTTTTGATTTATTTGTTGTGGATTCTTATAATTCCTATTATCCTCATACGATGCCTTCCACTGTTCTTTCTCCAATCCATTGTTGCTATTTGAACTACTAGCCATGAAATTTGATCCCAGGATACATTTTCCTTGATAATTCCCCATGTCCACTCCAATTTTCTAGAACCATTTCCCCTTTTCCATTATGATTTCTAGATTATCAATATACCTTAGTTCTATATCTAGATTAACTAATTTTTTTGGATTTGCTCCTGGTTTTCCAAAGAATTCTTCTTCTACTCCACCAAAAGCTCCTAGGGCATCATCAGTTCTTCCAAATGCCTCTATATTCCAATACCCAGTGGGAAGATTTTCTAATTGGATCCACTTCGGGAACTTTCGTGGAACATGATTTCGAGGATCAAAATTGGGTTCCCACTCAATGAAATAAAAACAAAACCCCCCAAAAGCAGAGGTTTGCCAAATAGGATTTCTTTCTTGAGAGATTTGCAAGCATAGTCTATAAAAAAAAACTTCGGATAGAGATTGTGCACTTACCCGATCTTGGAAGCTCTTTGACCACTATTTGATAATTTTCTCAGTTTGAAAACTCGGTTCACTTCATTTGGCAAAGGACCCAAAATCTTTAAAATGCTCCCAAAATCGGGTTGAGTATCTTTGAGGGCATACTGAAAGCTTTGCATCTGGAATCACTCGGTGCTTTCCAGATTTCGCCATTGCTATTTTGTTGATCATTCTTCTTTTCCTGAAAAGTTTCTAGTTGGAAATGAGTTTGAAAATGTAGGGGATGTAAA
Source organism: Thuja plicata (assembly GCA_018584345.1). NCBI lineage: Eukaryota > Viridiplantae > Streptophyta > Pinopsida > Cupressales > Cupressaceae > Thuja > Thuja plicata. The sequence goes on along the minus strand of MU223460.1, from coordinate 95,256 downwards.
AAAGAGTACAATTTCTCATCAATATGCGAGTAACGACTGATGATATGGTATCTATTATGATGATTGATAATTGTTATAAAAAATCACAATTCCAGACAAACTAGATCAGCTTATAATTTTCTCTTCCCCATATGCATCCTAGTGATGGTTGGGGTCCTACTCTTTGTAGCTGGTTGCGAATCTGCCCGGTCTTTGAGGTGCTTCTGTGTCCACTTGTTGCATTTCTTTGTGTGAATGGTTATAAACAAACTCCAGTTGCACTAAAAGCTAGAAGTACTACAAGGTTGATACAAAATTTAGAGGGCAAGTTTCTGAATATTCTGGGATTTTGTTTGTCCCAATTTTCTCACCAAGTAGCTGCAAAGAACACGTTTACAAGTTTATAAGCAAAAATTGTAAACATCAAAGATTTGAAAATTTGAACTGAAATGGCATGAAGATTGATTTTTTTTTTTCTTTACTTGGTGCATGAGTTGTTGTCCCTTGGCAAGCTACTAGTGAAGAGAAGAGCCACCTAACAACTTGCTTGTAGTTCAACAAATTGTCCATAATCAGGTCCTTCAACTCAACCTCAGGTGACATCCTCTTAATGCCTGTTGAGAGGTCCTCCATAATCTTTCCACGAACATCCTTGAAGTTGTCTATGCAAAAACTGTTGGAGGTTGTCATTGATGTCACAAGTTAAGTTGAAGTGGTCATTAATGCCGAAGGAATTTGTTAATAGAAATGCTGTCATTGATGTCAAAGGTATATAGATGGTTGCCAATAATTGTTATTGATGTCAAAGGTGTATAACCACAATTGATAATGGCTAAAGTTCATTAATTGAAGCCCAAAGGCTAATCCAAATCAGTTTTAGATCTCATTCAAGGCAAGTTTATTAACGTCATATTGGCATGGCATTTAATTTTTGCAAGATGGCTTACCACCTTTTGTTTTGCATATAATCACCAAAGTTAATATATTTATAATTGTCCAAGTTACTTCAGTAATATGAAGGAGTAATCTAATTAATGGAGTGGCTGTTAACTTTAAAGGTAGCGACCATGTTAAGGCAGCAATTAGAATAACAAATTAAAAGAGAATGCAGTGATTAGTTAACAAAGGATGTCTCCTTTGAAGAATTGTCTCTCTACATGAATGTGACACCTCTCTTTATAAGACCATGCAATGGCATAAATAGAAGATGAATGGGAAATAAAAGAAGAATGTTTTGCAATGAAGATTATTCAAATTTAATAAGATATAAAATCAGACTGATTTGAAAATAACTAAAAGCATTTTTAAAAAGGCAATCAACATTAAGAAATTGTTAACAAAAGGTGACGTCTTTTCAAAAGGTCCCCTCTATTCATAGTGATGCCTATCTTCATAAAGAGGTATAAGGATATGTAGATATAAAAGGTGATAGTAAAATGGAGAGAAGTGAGGTCGTGGAATAAAAAATTTACCATATATACACCAGCAGATTTGTGTTGAAAATATATAGAGGCACATACATTTGTGGCAGAATTGTAAGAAAATTATATGTAGATATAAAGAGGAATATATGCAGATATAAAAGAGGAATATATGCAAAGTATGCAAAAACAAAAGAGATTTATATGCAGATATAGAAGAATGAAGTGAGTTGAATATTTGGTTAAGATTAGTGAAGAGATATGTTGAAGTCCTATGACCATTGAAGAATAAATAAAAATGAAATAAGGGATGTGAGAGGAGAATAAAGATATATCATTCAAACATAATCAGACTTATTAATGACGAGATGCAATTAGCATGTGGAATGAAGGGTTATGTTTTAAACCTAGTTCAAGGACTCTTTGGACTCGCCACGGACTTGGAAAAACTCGTGAGTCCATAGGCGGGCCGAGTCGACTTGCCATGGACTCGGGAATTGAGTCCGGGCAAGTCAAATGCTAAGACTCCCGAGTTTTGTAGGTGGACTCTGCATGAGTCTCATGTTAGGGTTCTCGAGTCCTTCATTAGGACTCTCGCCGTTTGCTGGGAACGCACAGTCCCACTTAAAACATGTTTTTTTATTTCACTTTTCCTCTCTTTTGTCATTTGTTATTGCTCAAAACAGGTCTGTAGGGTTTGAAGAAGGTGAGGAAAGAAGATCAAAGCAGCAAATGAGGAAGATGTAGTCTTCAGTTTTCTGTCTTTTACATTTGGACATATCATTATATGTAATTTTGTAAACAGTCATAAACTTATGCTGCTGTTATTCATTTTAAAGTTTGAAATTACGAGTATGAATGATGAAATTTCAAGTATTGAGTGTCTGTAGATCATTTGACATGTGTAATGTTTCAATTATGGTTCTTATGTTCTCTAAAGGCTTTATTTATTTTTTTTAAAATTTTAAAACTACGGTTTTTTTTTTGCGGAGTCCTTTCCTGAGTTTTGGCAGAGTCTGAGTCCAATTTTTTGGGTTGCCGAGTCCGAGTTTTCCAACTATGCTTTTAAAGATTGAAGGATGTCTCTAAACAAAATTGTCTCTGTTGGGAAGATATAAAGAGAGCATTGCATGAGAGATAGAATGTGTGGGTTGAAAAAGAGTTTTATTATTAATACAGAAGCAGATGAAGAGCAGAGTTTATTTGCAGATTTAATGAAGGAATTGTGATGAGTTTTATAGTGAATTTGAAGGCAGACATTATAGCAGATATATGGGTGATATTGTAACAGATTTGTTAACAGACTTATAGCAAAATTTTAAGTAGTTTATGCAAGAGGTTGGTGCTTATCATTCACATGAGAGATTGGTGTCTCTCGCTAAGTTGGTGCTTATTTGTGGGATTTGGTGCCTCTATTAGGTTGGTGCCCACAAATTGAGGGGATTGGTGTCTCCTGTGGGTTGGTCCCTACAAAGTTGAAAGAGAATTTTATATAAGCAATATTGTGCTGTGGTTTTCTTCTGCAAGGGTTTCCACATAAATCTCGTGTCCTTGTGTTCCGTAAATGCATCTTCTGTTGTTATTGTGCAATTTATATGCTTATGGTATTTAAGGTTGAAAAAGTAAAGATTTCTGTTATACTGATTCACCCCCATTCTCAGTATAAGTGTGTACTCGTTAAAAACGTTTGGGGTTGAGGTGGTGACCCACAATATGAATGGGTCGGTGGAGTTGATTGTTCTACCTTTGATTTATAATGTACCAAATAGGTGGTTTTTTTTTACTTTTGTAATAGTTCTCGATGATTTCCTTGCCTTGACCATGTTCTAGTACTGGAATTCCGTTGGGCTAAGCTCCCCATGTACCAATCACCAAACCTCGACTAAAAGCTTTCAACTTTATTAACACCTATAAACAAATAAAGTTGAAAGCAAAAATATTTTTGTAATGAATTTTGAATACTTAGTATTCAAAAGTAAAGAGGAAGCAAATTCAAAGGATTCAATTTAAACTTTAAAATTCAAATAGAGGTATGATACAAAATTCATTTTTCTCCTTTTCTTTTCCTTTTGAATAAGAAGAATCCACCCATTGTTGGCCCGTAAACATATGCATCAAATTGTTAGCAAATCATAAATACTTTACAAAGTGGTGCAGGAGGACCTTTATGGTCAACATGGTCAAAGTTGGGTTTTTGTTTCCTTTTGTGTTGTTTCATGTTAATAAGGCCATTTTGGACGATTTTTGTCCATTTGGACCCATTTGTGAAAGTTTGGGGTTAACTGGTTAAAAGATGCAAAAGTTGCTCATTTGTTGTCGATGTTGTCAATGACAACTTTTCATTTGTAATGACAACTTTTTGAAAAGTTGTTAAATGTTGGTTAAGGGTCGGTTGGAGGCTCTAACTTGTCTGTACAAGCATAAATAGGCTTGATTCCCACGACCCAAGAGTTGGTGGATGTTTTTGGTAAGTAATTGAATAATTTTGAAGAAGATTTCTGCATGTTTTTACTACAACAGTCCTGTTCCTTTGCATTATACAGATTGGTACGGATAAGTACTGGTCTGAAATTGATTTTCAAAGACAGGCCTATGTGTTACCTTTCATATGCACTTGATTTGGTAGATTTTCATTGTGTTTTGTGAAAGTTATGATCAAATCAGTGATTGCCACTTTCAGATTTTCCTGTAACAGTCTTGTTTCCACGCCTAGTATGGATTGTACAGTGAATTTAAAGACCTGAGACCGGTTGGGATTGAAATCTATGGGAATCTACTTTCTAATGCACTTGGTCTCATCGATTTTTGTTAAGTTTTGAGTGAGATATTGTAGTTTTAGTGAAAACAGGTTGAAACCCTACCTAGGGTAACCAGTGGCCTAAATAAATGTATATCTTTGCCTTCCACCGGTGGAAAATCACCAAAATGGGTGGAGAGATCTGTAATAAATTAATAATGTAATGTATCATATCCCATGTGTACAGGGCTCCATGATGAAGTTTGCACGTGTTTAAAATTACTGATATGATTGTTACAAGCCTATAACGGACTCTGGGATTGCAGATTGAACATGTTTGGATGTGATTAAAGAAGGGTTTGGACTCTTCATGGTTGGAGAAGATGTTGGGGGAAAGTGTGGAGGTCCCACAGACCTATTTGAGGAGTTGGCACATGTTGATAACAACTTTAATACAAAATGTCATGACTGTCCTTAGAAGGGTGCATAAGACAGTGAATACACAGTCAAAGTTTCTTGTCCTTTTGTTGTGTGTCTCCACCGAGTGCTTCATGAGAATTGAATATGATGTAGAATGGTCTCTCAAGCCTCTGATCATAAGCCAAGTCAATAAGATCAATGGTTGTTGTGAGTTTCCAAACAAAGCCTTAAAGGTACTGTCCTAAGAGGACTGCCAAAGGCAGTTCATTGTATTTAGTTGAATGCCATCACACGTAATTGATCCATTTATTCCTTGAGTCATGACAGAGAAAGGTTTGTTCATGACAAAGAAAGGTCAAGTATAGAAATGTCAGGACTGCCCTATAGAGAATCCTATGGCAAAGGTCATTGTGAGTGTCAACTATGTTGAAGGTGTAGAAGTCCATAACCATTGTTGATATTGAGAACCATTTGGTCCTTCCTTTGCATCAAATTGGTATCAGAGTGAAGGTATGTCTAGAAGAGAGAAAAGTTGAAGTGAAGAGAAGGAAGGATGCCTCCAAAAGGGAATCCAGTTGCCATAGAGGTGAATGAGTTGAAGGAGAAACATGCAAGCGAGATGGGGGAGATGGGGGAACTGGCAGAAATCCTTAAAGCTAGGCTTGCTGCAGTTGAAACAAGTCAGAGAAGAGGAGTGGTCACAGGAGATTTGAGTGACCGAGAAGGAGAATTAAAGGAGGAAAACTCCTCAGAAGGGTCCCAGAAATAGTTGAATCTTGATGACTTGAAACTGGCAAAGCTATTGAAGGCAGTCAAAGGAGAAGGTTCTAAGATAAAGATGGATCTACCATTGTATGGAGGAAACTTGGATAGTGAGGAACTCCTAGATTGGATAGGAGCATTAGACAATTGTTTTGAGTTTGAAGATGTACCAGAGGAACAAAAAGTGAAGTTGGCAAAGACAAGATTGAAGGGCCACGCCTTACTTTGGTGGGGCTATGTGCAAGATGAAACAAGGAAGAAGGGCAAATCCAAAATTATCTCTTGGGATAGGATGGTTGCCAAACTCAAAGGCAAATTTCTACCTAGTGATTATGCCATTTAGTTATCCAAAAACTTCAAAACCTTAAGCTAAAAGACATGGATGTGAGGCCTATACAAAGGAGTTCTGCAAATTGAGTATAAGGGCAGGCCACATGGAAGATGATGTGGAAAACGTGGCAAGATACATCAATGGGTTGAGATACAACCTATAGGATGAATTAAGTCTCAAAAGTCCAAGAACAGTGGAAGAGTGCTATCAGTTAGCAATAAAGGCTGGAGATAAATTGAAGAGAAGGCAAGAGAAGCATAGTAGGGGTAGGGGAAGGACAACTTCCACTGGTAGAGGACAGTCCCAAAAGTTTGAAGGAGAGGCAAGTAACTCTCAAGAACAAACCTCAGAGTCAAGGGGTAGTTTTAGAGGAAGATCAGATTTTGGGGGCAGATTTGGAAATCAAAGAGGAGGATCAAGTGGATTCACTGGGAAGTGCTATAAGTGCAATACATTTGCAGGCCATCAAGCATGGCAGTGTCCTGAAAACCAGTTCACTACATTTGGAGGTGAAAGAAGAAATCAGATTACACAAGGAGAGGATGATGAGAGTGTTAATTCTCCATCACATAGTGCTGATCCAGAGAGTGGAGAATTCCTGCTGATGTGAAGAACCTTGATCAAAGTGCCAATGGAGAAGGAACCATGTAGTCGGCATAAAATGCATAATGTTATGGTTGATAATATTGGTTATCCGTCAAAGTATTAATTGTCTGTATTTAATTTGTTAACACTCCTGGGTAGTTGTCGTGTTGGTTGGTGGACGATTATGTGCCTCTTAGCAACCGTCAAGTCCTTTAAATATGTCATATACCGCCAAGGAAGGCAGGAGGGTATGGTCAGGTAAATTGTAATCCTTGGCAGACCATCTCTGGTCTTCTTCTCTTTAATGTATTCATGAGCTAATAAAGATATATTTTACTCCTATATTTGGTATGCACTTTCATTTGTATTATTATTCCATGTATGTAAATTACCAGGTATAGCAGTAAACATTTTGGTGCCGTTGCCTTGAAAGAAATCGGGTCAGCATTGCGTGATTCATGCCCTTGGATTCCATTAAAGGCGAGAAGAGGCCACTAGGTGGTCAAGACCAAGTGATCAGGCGATCTTTAAGAATTTGCAGAACAAAGAGAACAGAGACGACAACCGTCCGTACAACGTCATTAGATGAGGAGTACGAAGAAAATCTTGAATTGACTGAGATTTTGCACGACATTGAGAACCTATCCATCTCAAGAGGACCCTTGGACAGAGGGAGTACAAGCCAAGGCCTGGAAGTACTCGAGGTGTTGGGGATGCTGGAGGTGGACGTGTGGAGGATGCGCGCATGGCCAAGAGTGCAAGGAAAGCACCAGGACGTAGTGGTCAAAACAATCCACCTAAGTCTAACGCACAATGGGGCAATCGGGCGAGAGAGATGGTGACTCCTTTGACAAGTTCGAATGTGGATCAGCAAAAACTGCCAAAGTTTACGGGGAACGGGTCGGAAGACCCTATGAGGCATTGGAAGACTTGTGAGACTATCTGGGTCGCAAATGGTTAGGATGACAAAGACGATTGGCTGAAAGCGTTTCCACCAATGCTACGAGGTATAGCCATCGACTGGTTCACAGAACTAGATGCTTCATCTATAGCTTCTTGGGACGCGCTCAAGAGAGTGTTCGAGGCTGAGTTTAAATTGCTGCGAGACGACGATGAGATTGTCGCTGAAATTTATAATACAAAACAAGGGAAGAATGAGAGTGTACGAGCTTATAATTGTAGGGTCAAGGAATTGTTGGGCAAGTTGTAGAATCAGCCAGCCGACAGGTTGAAGAAGAGGTGGTTCATCTAGGGGTTGATTCCCTCCTTGCGTAAGAAGATGAAAGTGGTGCTTCCACCCTCGTATGCCGATGTCTACAATCGGGCAATGGACATCGAGAGTGAAGACAAGGCATCCTTCCGAGGGAAGAGGAAGACGCATGATGATGATAGCATTGAGGGTAGTAGTGATGATGAATCAACAACTATCTAGGCCCTACAGTGAGACATGATGAGAATGATGAAAGAACTAAAGGTAGAGAAAGGGACTAGTAAATAAAGTAATGAACTATGGTGTACGGAGTGCAAAATTGAAGGGCACACGAAAAGTAATTGTCCTAAAACTATGTTTTGTGAGATTTGCCAAGTGATGGGTCATTCGATAAAGGAGTGTCCATATAATTTGAAGACTAGAAGCACACATGTACTCTTCACACAGGGAGAGTCCACCCCATCGAAACCCCAAAATGTATCGCTAGGCAGTCATGGAAATCAACGACGGAATCAATTACAGTATGACTCCAGAGGATGCCCTATCATACAGTGCTGAACGTGTACGGAGTGGGGTCACTTCGCACGAGACTGCCAGAGTGGGCAAAACAACATGAGTTTTTTGTGCAAGTGGTGTGGTCCAGGGAACCACGAGGACACCGAATGCCCAAAACAGAAGGGAGTAAATATGTTGGACGTGAAGGAGCTGTATGAGGAAGTATTGGCAATCACCAGACTCCAAACGAAGAAGGTAGTATATCTTGACCCCTGTACGAAGAATGAAAGACTTCAAGAAGCCAAGGCTGACATTGAACGAGCAATGGCGGAGGAGAGGAGAGCCTCAAATGATGCCGCCAGTACTCCACTAGGGTTGGAATCAGAGAAAACTATGTTGAGAGAGTTGTTGCAAGCCACTGTACCAGTTTGGGTATCCAACCTTCTGCAAACTATGCCACAACTAAAGATGGCCATTACTAATGTAGTTGGTAATGACACAATTGGCCAGGAGCATGACAAACCGACGGAGAAGCCAATAAAGAGTCTGGCCATTGATTTGATGCTGCTGACAGTAGGTGTTGGGAGGAACTTGATCGTCGTCGACATGGATATAATGGGACGAAAGTTGAAAAATACCATAGTTGATGGAGGCTTGGGAGTCAATGTGCTGCTGGAGGAAACTTGGAAGTGCCTAGGGAAGCTAACACTTCGACTGCCAACCTTCCACTTGGTAGGTGCCGACCAACATGGCATTAAGCCATTGGGGACATTAATCGCACAAAAGGTAAGGATTGGTACACAACATTTCTTTCTAGACTTTGTTGTCATCCAACTAGAAAAGAAGGCATACGACGCCCTCCTCGGAAGGGGTTGGTTGATCATGTCGAAAGCAAACCACAATTGGAAGAAAAACACACTCTTCATTGAGAGTGAGGGGAGGAAGTACGTCATTGACCTACGGAGCCATGCGGTGGCATCAGACTCAGAGTCAAAGGGTGGACAGTTCCAGATGGAGGGAGTGTTGGAACTTGGAAGTTTTTGGGAGGACAAGACAAGCTCTCTCAACAGACTATTCCATTGGCAAATCGAGGACAATGAGGTATTTGCGCCAACATGTAATTTCTAGAAGCTACAACTTTCTATAAAGATAAACCGATGAAAGCATGTAAATTCATGGAGGATACATTTGACAGTAGGAAAATGGAAGATGGAAAGCAAAAAATCATGAAGACTATACAGAGGCCATTGGTCGATCCATACTCTCGGCTAATTTATAAAACCCACTCTCGGCGAGGGAATGGTTACTTTTGGCAGATTCAGAATTTGGCACCAGTATGGGTAAAACCGACGAGATTGAGAATTGGGAGGTTGGCAGGTAGATTGGTTGTTAAAATACCCAGGAAAACTTTCAACACAAAACACCAGCGACCCTGGGAAAAAAAAACCCTCATAAAACAGAGGGAAACAACCCAGCAAAATAAGAACTTGAATTATAAGAGGTATTACAAGACTGAAAAGAATTCGAGCTCAGCTGAGAGAAGCTCACTGCAAATGTCTACTAGCTGAGACTCAAGTAACACTCTCCACGAGAACAGAAAGAAATACTTTCTGCCAATACATTCACATGAACAACTATAAATCGCTCCATCGAACAAGGAGAACAAACGCCTAAGAAAGAGAGTGAGTGCGATCAAAACAACGGTGAATCACTGAATATACGTGCTTAAAAGCCTCAGACGTATGCATAAAGATTCATCCATCCAAGAGCAAAGCCACTCCCGTACGTGGAGCGTAACAGTAGGAGCATGATTTCTATTACCGGAATGTAACCGCTCAGCAAAACTTAAAGAAAACGATTGCCAGAAGAAGAGCGCGGGCGAGGAAGACAAATAGAGTAACTGACGACAGCTAGACAGATTATAACAAGAAGACTGTTATGAATCAACATGAAAATATCTGTAACTCCTAGCTGCGCGGGCCCGTTAATAAGAAGAGGATCTTTCAACGTGGAGGATATTCCAGTGTGCTTACGTGAATGCCATTTGTCATTCTGCACAGGACAATAAACCAAGCAAGACAAAATACTACATTCTACTAATGATAAGAACGAAACATTTCATAAGGAATAAATATTAATTAAGATATTCCATTCATATAAAGCTATAAATTTAACACTCCCTCTTAGCTGATATGAACCAAAAGCACATGTAACCATTTTAACATTTTGAAACCATAGCAAAGAGCAGACAATTCTGGAATCACCAAAAAAAAAAAGAATTATCAACCAAAATCATGGAATCACTCAACATGATAAGAATTGCAAGAATCTCAACTAAGCCTTTAATCACGGAATCTCTCAACGTGATACAGTCATGGAATCTCTCAACATGACTTCCAGCTCTCATCACGGAATCTCTCAACATGATGACATCATGGAATTGCTCACTCCCAGAGTGAAAGAGTTATCATAGCTGATTCTTACAATCTTATTAGCAAACAACATAATCAAAGCAACACAAAAAAAATGAGACTTAGTTCCATTTAAGCCTCAAGATTTACCATTCCTAACTTCTCCCTGAAGTAAGAGAATTTTACCTTTGCTAAAGGCTTGGTAAGTATGTCAGCAGTCTGATCATCAGTGCTGATGTACTTCAACTCCACAACCTTTCGAAGTACCATATCCCTTAGATAATGAAATTTGATTTCTATATGTTTGGACTTGTCATGAAAGACAGAATTTATAGAAATCTTTATGCAGCTCTGATTGTCACAGAGAATGGTAGTAGGATCTGCAACTTCTCCAAACATTCCATTGAGGAGTTTTCGAAGCCATACAGCCTCTCGAGCTGCGGAATAAGCTGCCACATATTCAGCTTCAGAAGTACTTTGAGCAACACATTTTTGCTTTCTGCTACACCAGGATATCATGGCAGATCCGATGCTGAAACAAAAGCCTGAAGTGCTTTTTCTGTCCACAATACATCCTGCCCAATCAGAGTTAGAAAAACCACGAAGGAGAAGATCATTAGAACATGAGAACTTTAAACCATACATAAGAGTCCCTTTCACATATCTCAAAATATGCTTGGCTGCAATAAGATGGTACTTCCTTGGGTTGCTCATGAACTGAATCTAGTAATTTACAGCAAAGCAGATGTCAGGCCTTGTGTTAACAAGGTACATAAGAGAACCAATCAACTGTCTATAAGGAGTGCAATCAATAAATTCTGAACTGGCTGCAACTTCTTGAAGTTTCTTCAGGTTGGCCTCCATAGGTGTTACATCGGGTTTGCAATCAACCATTCCAAATCTCTTAAGAATATCCAGAGCATACTTACCTTGACTTAGAATGATTTCATTTGGCCTTTGCCAGATTTCCAACCCAAGAAATGCATTAATCCAAGATCTTTCATCTCGAATTCTGAAGTTAATTCTTGTTTACATTTAACAATCAACTCATCATCACCAGTGAGAAATAGATCATCGACATATAAAACAAGAATCAGAATAAGATCATTATACCTTTTCATATAGATGTTAGGATCAACTTCATTTTTCTCAAACCCCAATCTCACTAGATATCCATCAATGGGATCATACCAAGCTCGGGGAGCTTGTTTAAGACCATACAAAGCCCTTTTAAGCTTGCAAACATGAGAAGCCTTGCTATGAATAATGAAACCATCTGGCTGTTCAACATAGACTTCTTCCTCAATCACACCATTTAGAAAGGCTGTCTTAACATCCATTTGATGTAATTT
>MU223460.1:62449-78987 GCA_018584345.1 Thuja plicata | reverse complement strand
GGAACCTTGGAGTTTTCTCATGTCCTTCATGAGTAAATACTTTTCAAGAGAGGGTTGAGTGTTTGATATCCTGTATCAAGTGTTCAATTCCTATATGTTATGTAGTGGTACAAAACTCACATCAACAGATTTCCCAAACATCATTTTTCAAAATAGATTCATATTCTTCCAACATGGCATCTTTCCAAACTTGCTGATCTGAAGCTGTCTCAAAACAAGGAGGTTCAGAGTCAATAATATTACACATAAGAGCAACATAATTATCAAATTTCTGAGGTCTTTTGCTTTTACGAAAAGTTCCTTTAGGAGCAGAAAAGTTTTCAGCATCTTGCACAGTGTTCCTTGCCCATAAAGGTCTTTTCTTTGAAACTGAAAGAGAACTAGGGCCAGCTTTTGAAACAATCTGATTTACAGGAGAAGGATGGCAAGCAGAAGGAGAATCCTCCCTCTCAGTGAGGCAGGGAGTAGAGGGAACAGCGGGAGAAAGATCTTGAGGACTAGAAGGCATATCCAAATCAGAATCAAAAGAAAAATCAGCTGAACTTTTACTGGCAATACTTTCATCAAAAGAAACATCTCTACTAAGTTCAATTGATTTTTGACTTGGAATGTAGATCCTGCATGCCTTTGAGGATTCACTGTAACCAACAAAAATACCCTTCTTGCTAGAGGGTTCTAACTTAGATCTTTTCTCTTTGGGCACATGAATATAAACTGGAGAACCAAAAATTTCAAAATGACTTACATCAGGTTTGGAACCAGAGAAAACTTCTTCAGGAGTAGAATTATTCAAAGCTGAGTGAGGGCTCCTATTCTGAATATAAATAGCAGTATGACAAGCCTCTACCCATAGAAAAATCTGCAACCCTTGATCATGAAGCATGTCTTTAGCAGCCTCAACAATAGCTCTGTTTTTTCGTTCAACAACCCCGTTTTGTTGAGGGTTGTAGGGAACAGAGAACTCCCTCTTAATGCCAGCTTCAGTACAAAAAGATTGGAACTGACCAGAAGTAAATTCTCCTCCATAGTCAGAACTGAGAGTCTTGATCTTCTTTTCAGAGAGATTTTCAGCCAAAGCTTTAAATTCTTTAAACTTTGAAAGAACTTCATCTGAATCCTTTGATTTGAGAAAGTAAATCCATGTCTTGCAAGAGAAGTCATCAATAAATGTTACATAATACCAGAAACCACTCAAAGAAGCAGAAGACATGGGTCCACACAAATCAGAATGAATTAGCTCTAAAATCTGATTTGATTTACTCTTGCTGGAATGAAATGAACCTTTTGAAAACTTACCCAAAGCACATCCTTTGCAAATGCCGTCATGAGTAACACTTAATTTGGGAAGCCCTACAACCAACTTTTCCATAGAAGACAAAGATTTGAAGTTGAGATGTCCAAACCTTTTGTGCCATAGCAAGTTGTGATCAGAAGTGTCATGATTTAATACTTGAACTTGATTTGCAGAGAGCTTATAAAGACTTTCGTGCCTCACTCCAATCACTTGGGCTGAACTGAAATCAGAATCTTTCCTCCAAGCAACAACGTTGCCATTTGAGAAAGCTACATTGAAGCCTTTATCCTCTAGAGCTGAAATAGAGATGAGATTCCTCTTGATCCCTGGAACAAATAACACATTGCTGAGATGAAGAGAGACTCCAGAGTTTAGTTTGAAAGAAGTATTACCTGCTCCTTTTACAGAATATGAAGCATCATCACCAATCACAACTTGGAGATGAGAATCCTTTTCTGTTAAATTTGCAATGTGCTGCCTATATCCCGAGATGTGGCGAGATGCGCCCCTATCTATCAACCAGGTATTACAATCAGTAGGAACACAACTTGAAAGAGCTGAAATGAAGAGAAAACCTTCAGACTGATCGTAAGAGATCTTGGAAGGAGATGATTCTTTAACGTCTGACACAACAACTTGATGATTTAGTTTCATAGTGCAATTTCTGGCAAAGTGACCAAATTTCTCACATCTGAAGCATTGGATTTTGGAGATATCTCTTTTCCTTTTAAAATCTGAAGAAGAGGGAGAAACTTTCTTATCATTAGAAACATTTCTTTTCCTTCCCCTCTTATTAAGAGTATGAGCTGCCAGGACTTGATCTCAGACGAAAGAGATTTACGATAGTTTCCTCTAGCGCCCAGCCTGCATTCTTCTTGAATGCAATCTGACCTTAATCTGTCAAGGCTAGGAACCTTACTCCTACCACTGATACCTTGAATGAATGATTCCCAAGAGTGTGGGAGACCATTCATGGCAAGCATAACAAGCTCCTTTTCATTCACTGATTCCCCAATAGCATTTAGCTGATTCATTAAATCAGTTTTCCTCAAGAAGAAAGAAACAATAGGGTCACTTTTACTCATTTTGATGTGAATGAGTTGCATGCGAAGAGCCAAAGCTCTGCTAGTATTATTTATCTCAAACATGCTATGAAGTGATTTAAACATCTCATTAGTAGACTGTAGTTTAGAGATGGCAGGAACAAGATGATCTTTCATAGAATCAACAATGACCCTCTTTGCCAAAACATAGTTCTTCTTCCATAAAGGATTCTGTTTCATCCTGTGGTGCTTTGACATCAGGATCCACAAAGTTAAGAAGATCATTTTCTTCAAGAATCAGTAAGATTCTAGACTTCCAAGAAATGAAATTTGAAGCTCCTTCAAGTCGATCTTCTACCTTCAACCCGAGAACCATGATGAATAGAAGAGAAAAATGAATCAGTAATGGCGGTTTTGGAAAAACTTGGATTTTTCACAAACCTGGCTCTAATACCATGTTAAAATACCCAGGTTAACTTTCAACACAAAACACCAGCTACCCTGGGAAAAAAAACCTTCATAAAACAGAGGGAAACAACCCAGCAAAATAAGAACTTGAATTATAAGAGGTATTACAAGACTGAAAAGAATTCGAGCTCAGCTGTGAGAAGCTCACTGCAAATGTCTACCAGCTGAGACTCAAGTAACACTCTCCACGAGAACATAAAGAAATACTTTCTTCCAATACATTCACATGAACAACTATAAATCGCTCCATCGAACAAGGAGAACAGACGCCAAAGAAAGAGAGTGAGTGCGATCAAAACAAAAACGGCGAATCACTGAATATACGTGCTTAAAAGCCTCAGACGTATGCATAAAGATTCATCCATCCAAGAGCAAAGCCACTCCCGTACGTGGAGCGTAACAGTAGGAGCATGATTTCTATTATCGGAATGTAACCGCTCAGCAAAACTTAAAGAAAACAATTGCCAGAAGAAGAGCGCGGGCGAGGAAGACAAATAGAGTAACTGACGACAGCTGGACAAATTATAACAAGAAGACTGTTATGAATCAACGTGAAAATATCTGTAACTCCCAGCTGCGCGGGCCCGTCAATAAGAAGAGGAGCTTTCAACGTGGAGGATATTCCAGTGTGCTTACGTGAATGCCATTTGTCATTCTGCAAAGGACATTAAACCAAGACAAATTACTACATTCTACTAATGATAAGAACGAAACATTTCATAAGGAATAAATATTAATTAAGATATTCCATTCATATAAAGCTATAAATTTAACATTGGCAAGCATAGAAGTTTGGAGAAGGAGCCATCCCTACGAGAAAAGAAGCCATCCATATGACATCATGAACAACGTATGGACCCCACACTCGACTCCATTTGCTGTACGAACATCTAATTGCAATCCTACCATTCAACATTCGTATGATACCATACAATATATGGCGATGCATGTACCCGTACGACCCCATCTGACACCTGGGTACAATACCTAGCCGAGCAACCTCCCATACAGATCTAGCGCACCACCGTATGTTGTGTGCATCATCCTGTACGACAGGCATCTCACTATGTACGGGCAACACAATTTTGCTCACATACACAATTCCATTGTGTACAGGCAAATTTATTTGGTTCATCATGTATGGTAGTCACATCCTATATGTACCTTCAAAACAACAGTACATACTTTCATACCGTACGTCCTATGAGGCCCATAATAAGCTGTACGACAACGACAAGGATGAGCATTGGAGAGTTTTACTCTGCCGTATGCCATGCAGTTAGTTTGGAAACATTTTTTCGTACAGGAAAAGAACAACTTTGATGGTTTTGTACATTGTATGGTCATTTAAGAACCAATTGTCTGTACGGGCACCACAAATTTTTAATATTGCACAGTTCTCTAGCCATGCACGGTGGCCACCTATACAAAGACTAATGTGGCTAAAGCATAACTTGGCACCACAACTTCTATTACGGTCACATCAATACCACTATTCCATATGACAACAAGTCCTTGAGTTCCAGTGTCGGAAAGTAAGAGATTTGGTAGTGGCAGCTGCATTTTTGGGCTTAATCGGTATTGTTTTTAGTGTCTTAAAAAATCAAGAGCATGATGCACGCCATGGAGTTTTGTGTGGTTGCAGATTTGTCCTCTAGTGGGACTTGAGCTTTCTTTCCTTTGGAGTATGGTGTAGGAGCACCTCATGGTCAACATGGTCAAAGTTGGGTTTTTGTTTCCTTTTGTGTTGTTTCATATTAATAAGACCATTTTGGGCCATTATTGCCTACCCATTTGGACCCATTTGTGAAAGTTTGGGGTTAATTGGTTAAAAGATGAAAAAGTTGCTCTCATTTGTTGTCAATGTTGTCAATGAAAACTTTTTGAAAAGTTGTTAAATGTTGGTTAAGGGTCGGTTGGAGGTTCTAACTTGTTTGTACAAGCATAAATAGGCTTGATACCCACGACCCAAGGGTTGGTGGATGTTTTTGGTAAGTAATTAAATCATTTTGAAGAAGATTTCTGCATTTTTTTACTACAACAGTCCTGTTCCTTTGCATTATACAGATTGGTTCGGATAAGTGCTGGTCTGAAATTGATTTTCAAAGATAGGCCTATGTCTTACCTTTTATATGCATTTGATTTGGTAGATTTTCATTGTGTTTTGTGAAAGTTATGATCAAATCAGTGATTGCCACTTTCAGATTTTCCTGTAACACTCTGTTTCCATGCCTAGTGTTGAAATATGATAGCGTCGATCAGATATATATATGAATGAGAATATACAATACATACATGCATATATATTAACGTATGTATATAATAGTTATGACTATTATTATACATACATTAATGTATATACATATACATATGATAATAATATATCCTCATATTATAAATATCGATTACCATGTGTAATGATTTAATGATCAAATAATAATGATCATCGAATTATCATTAGTGATAGATTGATAGCCATCGATTATCATTAATGATAAATCGATGATCATCGATTTATTTCTTTATGACTGTGACTTCATGTATACCGATTAGTATCGATTATCATTGATATTGTTGTCGATGACTATCATATAACTTTGGGTTATCACCGATATTATTATCGGTTAACTATCATATATATGCAATGTGTTAACACCGATAGTATTATCGGTTGACATTAGTAATGTCACCACCGATATTACTATTGGTCAGTTATATAAACAATATCACGTTGATTTAATATCAACTGAGATTAATAGTGATTCATTTTGTTATGAAGGGTCACGTCAATGATTAATGAGTCACAACTTATCATTTACGCGATTCTCTATATTCATATACATATGCAAAATGATAGTTGGCTGAAACATATTGAAATCAAACATAGTGTATTCAGCAATCTGCATACATAAAAGAAGTATCAGAATTAATATATTCATAATATATTAATAAAGTAAAAGATATACAAAAGCTAAGATTATAATTTGAATAGAAGTTTGATTTACATTTACATGGTATCAGAACCATGTTCTTTTTGTAGAGCTTAACCGCTTGAAGGAAGATCAGGGCACGAATGGAAGAAATATAAAAATGATAAAGGTATATCATATAGTCACAACTACATCTAGGGCAGTTTGTCTAATAGGATGACTACAGACACAAGGACCATTCTTAAGCATGATTCAAATATCGTGTAGAGAAAGCTCAGTTGTCAGAATCAGCGAATATAATATCTGGTGGTGGAAGTAAGAATTTAGAAACAATCAACGTTTGGGAAGAATTTACATAAACGAAGACCAACAACGATAAACCCAAATCATCGACAGTCCTAACCTTTAAATCAAAGATATTTTGTCGTGTAAGGGCAGAAAAATATTGGAGTGCATCGATTTATGGAAGAGTCCGTAATCACCAGGCGTCGAATAAGGAAGGGAAAAATACTACACAGAGAAAAAAAACAAAACATGAGAGACAACGTCAAATAAGCCACTCAGGTCATTAACAGAATAGGACACTCATCAAATAAGCTATCAAACTTGGTTGAGCAAGGCCTGAGATAACTTAAGTAGCCATTGCCGTGGGAAGGGATGAAAAAAAAATCATTGGAGTAATATTGCCATCAGTTCTCGCGGGAGTGGTCTACACTATTTCTAATGCTCAATTCATATAATAGTCCTCTGACAATATTATATTGAGTTCGAATAGCGTTCTGGTACATAACAGTTAAACACTAAGACATCCTTATTAATTTATCGCATAACCAAATACTAAAGCCACAATATGTGTTGAAGTGCGAGCATGAGCCTTGAACATCAAGTTTTTGTGATGATATCACATCCATCGACTTCCCTAAAAATACAATTAGTGGTGCGCTCAATGCGTGACATATATATTTTCATTGTCGAGCATACACATATAGAAGATGGAAGAGATATTTACTCTTCAAGAGTCAATAGACATATTTGGTTCCACGTCGCAGATCACAATAATAATGATAAGTAAAATTAGTATCGTAGAACCTCCATCCAGTCTATTCGAAGATCGTCATCATAAGAAATCACTAGCAGGAGCGGTTCATCAGGAGGTGGGGAGACAGAGTTAAGAATTGCTATGCGTGTATTGTGTTGTCTATCCCAAGCTCCAAACATCAAAATAATTATTTCCAGATGCTTATAGTGTGCAAAGGCACCATTAATCACTTTGGATCGAGCTAGCTACTCATGGTTACCATCTCAATTTGAGGATTGAGGAGCGGATATGAAAGGGTGTCTTTGAGTATTAAAGTGTTTGAGATACAATCTACATAAGAGAGTTTATGTCTGATGTTGAGTTTGGATATCAATCAAGATTGGAGCTTGTTGTGCTGCATGCATCGTTGTAGTCATTGACATCTTGAATGGGACAACAATTCCTTATAGAGATATCATTGCTTCTTCTAAGAAGAAGAGACCTTTAATTCTTAGATATGTGCATGGCAGCTTATACTACACATAACATCTGTTTGGCGACCATACTTAGTGGCGGTTTGGAGTCACATCGAGCAACTCATTACACAAATCCCATCATGCAACATCTTTCGTAGAATAAGGTGCATGATATCTTGGAATCTCGGATCAGTGGTATAACCAATAAATGTCCGTGGTACCGTTTGAATGAAATCATTGAGCCTTTGGGTGCAACCTAGAGGCTGGGACATCATTACCTTTGAAAATGGGAGATATTCACGATAGAATCAATTGAAGGTTGTCATAGTGTGTAGAACCTTTGGACATTTGAGACAGCTCATGTGAAGAGTTATGGTAATGTTCGTTGTCTATAAAGCATGAGAACAACGACATCATTCTGAGACATTGCGTGATATTTTCTATTTGGGCTCACCTTACAGAAAGAAATACTTGAAATTTATAAAGAGAAGTATTTCTTGGTTAAATAATGTTCATGAATTTTATATGTAGTTATTAATTCATGAAATTACATTGGATTAGAGAATCATGATGGATTAAGAAGCATAAGATATTGCATTCAAGGGAGAAAGAACTTGAGGCTTACAGTTATGGGATTGATTTGAAGATTAACATCAAATTCAGAGGAAGTCTGACAAATCCATTAGAGGCAACCTTGAACGAGGAGGTTAGGAGGTTGATACATGTACTTGAAGCTTCAGAAGGGAGCCACATTATCATGAATGTCTAGTGTTGCCAAGCCTTACAGTTTATTACATTCACTCATGTTGGAAACAGACAAGTACACTTGTATTTGCTCCTGTGGATAATGTTATGATCAAAATTTCAACATGATCATGTACTAGATGATGAGAGTCTCTTGAAGCAAGATATTTTCATGATTGGGGCCATGTATGGTTCCGTAACAAAGGGAGCTACTAGAGGAACTCCCAAAATAGTTTTTCAAGGATTTTAATCATTCTGATTTGGAAGGGTAGGCCATACCGAGATGGTTTCCCTAGTGACTAGGAAACTATAAAAAGCCAAAAGATTGCAATTCAAATGATGTAGTTCCATGTATGTGGGCTAGAAGGCTTTTATGCAAATATCTAGGTCATGCTATTCCTAGATAGATGGATAAGTTGTTGGATCAAAGGGCATTCAAGAAAAGAGCTTAATGTAGACTAAAGAACAAAGAAACGACTTGTTGGCACGGAGTCAGAAGGTTGATATTAGATTCAGAGGGAGAATGATAATTCATCTAAATTAACCTTGGATGAGGAGGTCAGGAGGTTGTTACTAGACCTTAAAACTTAAAAGGAGCATCTAGAGGATCTGATTCATTCTGATCTCCAAGGAATTTGGTCATATTGGTTCAGAGAGAGTCAACAGTGGAGATGTTCTTTTACAATCAAAGGACTATGATCATGAGATTGAGTCCCATGTGTGCTGGCTGAAATGTATTTATGCTAACTCCCACGTCATGATATTCCTGGATAACTCGGGGTTCACCAAGAGTGATGCAAACTATATAAGAGATATAGTGCATAAGTATGCTATTCAAGGTACATTATCACTACAAAACAGATGGCTGATATTCTCACCAAGTCTCTTGCTAGAGAGAAGGTTGAGTACTTTCGAGATAAACTTGGTATGTTGGAGAATGAAGCCTTAGATGAAAAGGAGTTTTCAACATCTGTGATCTATTATTTTGTATGTTATTGCATTCTTCTCTTTGAGGGAGAAGTCTAAGGTGAAAGCCCTTGTTTCCACCCTCTGGGATGAGCCATGGTGGATCCACCCTCTGAGATGAGTCAAGGTGGATGTCATGTGTGTGATTCCATGACTTTTGGGCTCACCCATCCTGTGTACATTTCTAAAAAGTGACGATTTTTTGGTTAATGAACACTTGTATTTAACATTATAAGCTGACGATCTTGTAATGTTGATATCATGCTAACTTGGTGTCATCTTGATTCATGGATGTGCCATGATTCGTTATAGTAGACATTATGTGATGTAATGTCAGTGCACATACCATAATAGGGGTATATAAGGAGAATGTAATGTTCTCGAGCATATTATATCCTTCATATCATGAGTTATGTGATATGTGATACTCTGTATCACGAGTTAGGTGATACTTCATATCACGAGTTATGTGATATGTGATACTCTGTATCACGAGTTAGGTGATCCTTCATATCACGAGTGCACATACCATAATAGGGGTATATAAGGAGAATCTAATGTTCTCGAGCATATTATATCCTTCATATCACGAGTTAGGTGATATTTAAATTGGGTATCACGTGTTAAGTGATTCCTCATATCACGTGTTAGGTGATATGTAAAACTTGGTATCATGTGTTAGGTGATATGTAAAACTTGGTATCATGTGTTAGGTGATTCCTCATATCATGTGTTAGGTGATATGTAAAACTTGGTATCACAAGTTAGGTGATACTTCATATCACGAGTTATGTGATATGTGATACTCTGTATCACGAGTTAGGTGATCCTTCATATCACGAGTTATGTGATATGTTATTTATTAGCATCCATATGGATCATATTAGGATCCTTATGAACTTAGTATTACATATTGATTGGACCGTATGAGACATGTCAGATAGTGACATGTGTCTACGTAAACTTAGTATCCATATGGCAGACATCATGAGACATAATGTCATTGCACATATCATGGATATTTATGAGCTATGGTGAATACCACGTGACTTGATATTCCTGCACATACCATATACAATCTAGGCAGTGCTATTACATTTGCAGCGATCTTAAGCTTGGTATCACATGTTAGGTGATTCCTCATATCACGTGTTAAGTGATGTGTTGCTGTGTATTGCATATGAAGCATATTCACAAGTAAGGTGAAATATATACGCATCATTATGAGAAATGTGGTGCACTATAAAATTGATTTTATTCATTACACTATATCTTCCCTAGCTAAGAGGGAGTGTTGAAATATGATAGCGTTGATCAGATATATATACGAATGAGAATATACAATACATACATGCATATATATTAACATATGTATATAATAGTTATGACTATTATTATACATACATTAATGTATATACATATACATATTTATGATAATAATATATCCTCATATTATAAATATCGATTACCATGTGTAATGATTTAATGATCAAATAATAATGATCATCGAATTATCATTAGTGATAGATTGATAACCATCGATTATCATTAATGATAACTCGATGATCATCGATTTATTTCTTTATGACTGTCGACTTCATGTATACCGATTTGTATCGGTTATCATTGATATTGTTATCGATGACTATAATATAACTTTGGGTTATCACCAATATTATTATTGGTTAACTATCATATATATGCCATGTGTTAACACCGATAGTATTATCAGTTGACAGTAGTAATGTCACCACCGATATTACTATCGGTCGGTTATATAAACAATATCACGTCGATTTAATATCGACTGAGATTAACAGCGATTCATTTTGTTATGAAGGGTAACGTCAATGATAAGACGTGACTCATTAATGAGTCACGGCTTATCATTTACGTGACTCTATATTCATATATATATGCAAAATGATAGTTTGCTGAAACATATTGAAAGTGAACATAGTGTATTCAGCAATCTGCATACATTAAAGAAGTATCAGAATTAATATATTCATAATATATTAATAAAGTAAAAGATATACAAAATCTAAGATTATCATTTGAATAGAAGGTTGATTTACATTTACACCTAGTACAGATTGTACATTGAATTTAAAGATCTGAGACCAGTTGGGATTGAAAGCTATGTGAATCTACTTTCTAATGCCCTTGGTCTCATCTATTTTTGTTAAGTTTTGAGTGAGATATTGTAGTTTTAGTGAAAACAGGTCGAAACCCTACCTAGGGTAACCAGTGGCCTAAATAAACGTATATCTTTGCCTTCCACTGGTGAAAAATCACCAAAATGGGTGGAGAGATCTGTAATAATGTAATGTATCATATCCCCTGTGTACGGGGCTCCATGATGAAGTTTGCACGTGTTTAAAATGACTGATATGATTGTTACAAGCCTGTTACAGACTCTGGGACAGCAGATTGAACATGTTTGGACGTGATTCAAGAAGGGTTTGGACTCTTCATGGTTGGAGAAGGTGTTGGGGGAAAGTGTGGAGGTCCCACAGACCTGTTTGAGGAGTTGGCACATGTTGATAACATCTTCAATGCAAAATGTCATGACTGTCCTTAGAAGGGTGCATAAGACAGTGAATACACAGTCAAAGTTTCTTGTCCTTTTGTTGTGTGTCTCCACCAAGTGCTTCATGAGAACATTGAATATAAGTAGAATGGTCTCTCAAGCCTCTGATCATAAGCCAAGTCAATAAGATCAATGGTTGTTGTGAGTTTCCAAACAAAGCCTTAAAGGTACTGTCCTAAGAGGACTGCCAAAGGCAGTTTGTTATATTTAGTTGAATGCCATCACATGTAATTGATCCATTTTTCCCTTGAGTCATATGAGTAAGGTCTGTTCATGATAGAGAAAGGTCAACTACAGCAATGTCATGACTGCCCTATAGAGAATCCTATGGCGAAGGTCATGGTGAGTGTCAACTATGTTGAAGGTGTAGAAGTCCATAACCGTTGTTGGTATTG
This sequence comes from Thuja plicata, assembly GCA_018584345.1. Lineage (NCBI taxonomy): Eukaryota > Viridiplantae > Streptophyta > Pinopsida > Cupressales > Cupressaceae > Thuja > Thuja plicata. The sequence continues at coordinate 67,060 of MU223460.1, read as the reverse complement.
AGAACCGTTTGGTCCTTCCTCTGTATCACAAAGTGACGGAGTTAGTTGCAAATTGTGTGGTACTTGGGTACCCATGTTTATTCCTGCGTTTGCCTATGCCTTTCAACAAAAGATCAAGGCAATGAATAGTGCAAGGGGTACAAAAAATTGTTCAGGGTCTCTCAAGTGTTTTCTTGCAGCCATATATGTTACTGCATTATCTATCACAATTTGGACCACATTTTCTATACCAACTTTTAACACAGCCTCCTTCAACATTAGACGCTGATTTTGAGCATTCTTAATTTTGTTGAGGCATCATTGGACCTCAATAACACAATTTTACTATTTGAAGCCACTAGAAAGCCGATGAGTGTGTGATTCTCAATTTGTTCACTCTTGATAATATGGTTCATCTATACTTGTGCCAATATTTCATTTACTCTTCCACAATTTTCTTTATATTCTCCACTACTTTTTGGAGCAATTGGTCCCTGTCCACATAAGTCATGTGGACTAGGCACCTTGTAACCTTACCTTTCAATGGTCAAGGCTGTGACTGATTTCTCCCATTATGGGCTTCTTGCCACGTTAAAAGGAAGGTTGCTGTATTACAAAAAATTGTGTGTGTGTATGTGTCACTGTGATCCTGACATGTTCTGTAGAACAAAATAACTCTGTGGTTACATGGAGCTCATTGAAGCTGATATGTCATGCTTCTCTTCGTTGCAATTTGTACCTTCCAGAAGAGTTTGCAATCTTGACATTTGTTATGGAACAAAAACACCCTATGACTACATTATATTGGGGTTCAATGAAGGGGATGTGCATGGTGATATTGGAGCGAATTGGTGCCTCCACTCATCTTCAGCCTACAATAGCTAGACATAAATGATCCTACAGTCAGTTCTGCTACAACATGCTTTTATATGGGATTTTTATTGTGAATGCTTTGGCTTCCACTTCATGATGTTGTTAATGTTTTAATATGCTGCAAGAGAAATCATTTGCCTGCAATGATTATGGTTATGAAGCGGTTCATATTCTTCTATGTTTTGGGATCAGGCTTTAAGTTCCTTGAAGATAATTGTGTGTGTAGGCAGTGGTTATGTTGTGAATGTCTGCTTTCATTATTCCATATTAAAGGTCATTAAAAGACAGAGTACGTGTGACCGTTGACGTGGCTCATCTCTTTCGTATCTGCCATCGGGTGTTTAGTGTTCCTGAGCGATGACCTCTTGTCTGCTGGCGGTTCAAGCTTTTCGTGAGGAAAGAGGAAAAGACTTCAGTTTTGTAGTCTTTTGATATTCCCGTGTTATAGCGGATTCTCTTGACAAGTTTGGTTTCAGTTATTTTCGTGGGTGTAGAGAAAGCTATTATTAAAAAGTTTGGTTCTGCAGACATTCTCTGTAATATCTGTAGCTTCTGAGGAAGAATGTGACGATGTGATCATTATTGACAGTGTGTTGTGTTCAGTTTGTAATTCGACCATTACTTATCTGTGATTTCTGCCCTATAGTATCATCCTGAGAGCATTCATTTGACTTTAGAAGCTTTGTCAAATATTCAGACACATTCAATAAAGTGATATTTTGTGGTGTGGATGGGTTTTTCCCTCAAGGAGTGTTTTCCTAGGGTATCTCTGGCGTTATTGTGTTCTTGATTTATTTGCTATTTGTTTTGTTATAATGAATATTCTGGTTCAAAAACTTAACAGATGCCATTTAATATAGAGTACACATTTTTGAATTGAAAATTTTACAATGTTTAATTAGCCATTGCAAACCTTGCTTTTAAAAATTTAAAAATTGAATTTTTGAATGCAAAAACTCTAGACTAATTTGAGGCAATGTGGAATAGAAGAACTTAGAAATGTAAGTGGAAGCTGGAAAAGTTTGGGTAAAAAAGAAAGATAAAAAAGCATTACTTGTAACTTCTAATTTGTCACTGAATTGATCTATTTAACCCTATTCATCACTTTATATATATAAAATTTAAATCCACACTAAAACACCAGAATGGTGTGTTTGGTGAAGCACTTGCATTGTTTTGTTCTTTGTAGCCTCCCTTGAGTGAAGGTTTTAAGTTTGCAAGGATTTAAACATGTCACAATGGGATTTTAACAAGATCACTTATTTTATAAATTTTAATCCACACCGAAACACCAAACCAGGGTGTTGGGTTGGGCACTTCTAAAGTTTTGATTCATAAGGAGGCTTTAAACTTGCTTGCTGTATAACATGCAACTATGGATTTGAATGTGGATTGTGTTGATGTTATAGCCTCGGGAGCTATCTTTCTTTCCTAAATTTGAAATATATAAATAATCTATTTTTAATGAAGACAACGAAGAGTCCTCACATTGAAGGGACAAGACATTGAAGAGTCAAGACATTGGAGGGTCAAGACAATGGAGGGTCTTCACTTTGTAACAACAAAGGGTCAAGGCAATTTTATATATTCTTCCTGGAGGAATTCATACACACTGATTGATATCTTGTGTTTCTGAATATTGATACAAAAAGTAGTATTTATTATTGTCTGCAGATCATAGGAGTGTTGATAATCATCACTTCATTTTGAGCCTTGTGTTTGGGCAAATTGTATTTCTGATTACTGCACGTTCATTATATATATAAGTGATATATTAGTGGTTGGGTTTTTCTCCCTCAAGTTGGAAGATTTTCCCATGATAATTCATTGTCTTATTGTGCATTATTTTTTGTTTTTCTGTTTATCTTCATTTTTTATATGAAAATCAACATGGTATCAAAGCAAGGTTAGTTCCAGGAGAGCAAAGTGGTAGTGTTGTAGAGGGAGACTGTAGCTCAAATTGGGGTTGTCTTCTTTCTTTTGGCCTTGGGGGTCTTGATCCTTTTTGGAAGAAAGCTTTGGGTTGTTGAAGGCTGTTGTTTAAGGGGATTGCTCGAGAGCTTCCTTTTCATGTGTTTGTGTGGCTTTATTGCTGTGGTTTGTGGTGCAAGATCTTGAGAGGGAATGGTTGTTGGTATCTAAATAGACAACTTTGAAGCAGCCAACGAAAAATGGAGCTTGGGGTTTGCAAGTGTGTTATTTCTGTGTCTGAGGGTGGCTTAAGCTGGAATTGAAACTGGTTTCGGAGCTCAAAATGGTGGTAATCATTCGTTTTCTTCTCAAAATATTTGCATCTCAATTCTTGAGGTATGACTCGGGTTTTGTTTTATATAGTTGCTTGCTTCAATTTCTTTGATTTGGGTAATGGTGCGAGACCTTCAATAATCATCTCTTAATCATATTCAAGAATGGCATGGTCTTAGATTCTGTTTTTTTATTCGTTCATTCCCCATCGTCAATTTATCGCTCTTGGACGAATCATTATGCTATTCCTTTTGTTGATTTGATTACCATCGTTTTAATCTGCATTCATTTTTTTTTAGTTCAGCAGCTATATAATCTGCTTTGTATGTTGGTTTCATTTTCTTAATAAGGGATGCTGAATCTAATCCTTATCGACTGTGTTAATGCATTCTTTCATTATGTTTTGTAGCTCCTTGATATTAATTAATTTTGTCTATTGGAGACTTTAATCATATTGACTGTTATCTTACCTCCCTTGTGATGTTATCTTTCGTTTTTTTTATTTGCATCTTGGTATTGTTGTTGCTGCTTCATTCGTCATCGTTTTCCTTTTCATGCGCCTCAACAAGATGTTGATAATGGTATGTGTTATTTCTTGCAACCATGAACACATTTCTTTTTTAGTTTTCCCTCCAGAACGTTGTTTCCCTTCTCAACATTGTAGGCGTTATCTTTGGAGTTCTCATATTAGAGTCATTTTCTTTTGCAGCTAAAAGATCCGTTTCATAGATTTGAATAGGTTTGGAATTATGATTTTCTCTTTTTTATTAGTTTTTGCAAGCAAGAATACGGTGGGTTTATTTTTCTAATGAAAGTAGTCTCCTTGTTCTTGTGGAGATGTGAGCTTGTCGTGGACATTTTTCTGTTTCACAGCTGTCAGATGTGAAGATACATGAATCTGGGAGTTAACGGATATATCAAGCATTTTGCAAGTAGTTTGCTGTTTTGAACTTTGTTGCAGGTTGTGAAAGGTTGCAGATCAGAGGCTGCTAGATGGGTCTTTTGCTTTGGAGAAACATGTGCAAGACCATCTGCTTCTGCTTCTGTTGCTGCGAACCTGTTTGACAGTCTTCTTTCTCCCTCCACCTCTTCTAATTGTTGGAAGAAAAAGAAAGGCCTATGCAGAAAGAAGAAAGGCACAAGTACAGAACTCTCTTACAGGGAGAGGCACAGGAGAGGCAGCAGATTAGGAATCTGCTGGGGCTTCTTATGATGCCATGGAGCGGTGGTATGAGTCAAGGGACGTTGAACATCATATCAATCTCCTTCTTCAGTTGCTGGAAATAGACTGAAAATATCTCTGCAAGTCTGTGATTCCAACACAATATTTCTGGAAAGCTAAGTTAGAATCTTTAACTGCTGCAATGCCCATTTTGAATCTTGATGACAACTTAGGGCCCGTTTGGTTGAGGGGTGGAATTGGAATTGAACGGGAATTGGCATTTCCGAATTCCCAAAATGTTCAATTCCCTGTTTGGTTCCAAAATTAAAAATTGGAATAGGGTTATGCGAATT
>MU223460.1:36355-52728 GCA_018584345.1 Thuja plicata | reverse complement strand
AGGTAACAGTAGCAAAATATATAATAGTATCAGCACTGCATAAAGAATTTATCAACAAACAATTATCAATCAACATTCTTCAGTTCTAGACATAAGAGAGGAGCAGAGTATTACTACTGTACAAACCGTATTACCAGCAACAGGAAGAGAAGAATTCACTGGGATTACAAGTCCTCATATATGTCCATAACCAACAAAGGTTTAGTCCACACCTTCACGTGAAATAAGTGTATCAGACCATAAAATTTTCATGTATACATTCCCTTAAGAATCAGCATATTGGAAGAATCTCAATAAAGGGACATTTCAATTGATCAACTTGCTTATGTCTGATTTATAAGGACGAGCAATGATTAAGAGCTAAAGTACACATATACATATCCATTTGAGAAAATTAAATAATTGATCTACAATATTAATCATTAGAGAAGCAAGGAAAACATAAAGTAATTTCATAAGGGACATTCGAATCCAATCTCTAACTGGAAGTTTTAGAGCAAATCAAGGAAGTTCGCACTTGGGGACATTACAGAAAGAATACAACCCTTCATTATTTCTGCCCTTTGAAAGAGTCACAACCTTTCATAGATACTACCCTTTGAAAGAGTACAACCCTTCATAATTATTGCCCTTTGACAGAGTCAACCTTTCACAATTACCACCTTTCGAAAGAGTACAATACTCCACACTTTCTTCCTTTTGAAAGTTATTTTCTTCTTATTCCTTTCTTCCATTAATTCTTCCTTGATTCACATGCTCCATTCTTCCTTCTTCCATATCCCCTTTCAAATGAGCTCTTCTCCCTTTTATATCACATGTTTGAGGGAGTCACAACTCTTAATTTTATGTCCATATATTAAACTAAATTAATTTTTTATTATTTATATTCTGTTTATATTTTAATTTTATTGTTATTATTGTTATCATTAATCCCTATTTCTAAAAAGGGGACTACACTCTAAAGCAACTTAGTGTATTATTCTGTTATTAGTGGTTACAATACCCTTGCAAAGTCTAAGCTTATAGATGAGTATCACCAAGAAGAGATCTAAAGCAATTCTTGAAGAATGATAGTACCTACAAAACTAATTATCCATCCTCCATATCCAATACCCAATAAATAGGAGAAGCAACATATAAAATTATCAAATGGTAATAAGGAAACCATGAATGAGCTAACACCACCCAAAGTGTTAAAATCCAATGCTCAAACTCCAAGATTAGTATAGTAATGTCCCCAAAGTTGGAGTTTCACTTGTTTACATATAAACAACAATTCCAATAATAGAATGCCAAGTTGACTTTGTTAGTCATTAATGATTTGAGAAAATAATGCACCTATATATTGTCAAATGCATAATGAGTTTCCTAAAATTGGGTAGTATGACTACTCCATAACCAATCATTGTGGTAGGAACCTTGAGAGGGTGCGAGTAAACTGCCCAACCTAACTTAGCCCGAGAGCACGTCATATTCATATTATGGCAAACTTGCCCACATCCCACAAGTGGCAGGAATATCCAACTATGGACTAATTCCCCCCTTGGGGTATCCCACAAGCGGCAGGAATATCCAACAATGGACCAATTCCCCCCTTGGGTCAACCAAATTGTCTCTCGGCCCACAAGAGGTAGGAATGTCCAACTATGGACCGATTCCCTCCTTGGGGCATCTCACAAGCAGTAAGGATATCCAATGATGGACCAATTTCCCCCTTGGTTCAACCAAATCGTCTATTGGCCGACAAGAGGGAGGAATGTCCAAGTTCCGACTATGGACCAATTACCCCTTGGGGTATCCCAAAAGCGGTAGGAATATACAACAACAAATCAATTCCTCCTTGTTTCAACCAAATTGTGTCTCGGCCCACAAGATGCAGGAACGCCCATTTATGGATCCATTCCCCCTTGTGGGGTGGCATACTTAGTTCCTCCAAATCATATGGAATAAATATATGTTTGTATGTAAACACATGATTTATATTCATAAACAAGAAATCATAGATAAGATCCATTGATATTTCATACCAATTTATCTAAGTTGCCAATTCCGGTTCGGGTTCAAAGAACCGATTTGCTGGTATGCCAAAATTTTGAAATGGTGTTTGGGTTGTTAGTACAAAAATAGGTAAATTATATATATATATGCAACTTGTAAGCATGAATTAAGATTAGAATGCCACATAATATCATATAAACAACAAAAACACCATAAACTTGTAATCATAACATCATTATCATAGCATCATAGCATCATATAGTTCAAAGTTCAATATCAAAATATTATAATGTCAAATGATGAATCATAACATCGAGTTAAAGTATCATTGTTTCAACAAATGGATTAATGATTTCTTCTTCTTCTTCTTCTTCTTCAATTGCATTAGTTGATTCACAAATAGTGCCAAGGCCAATGAGATTAGCTGCACAAATAACATTATCGCTGCTAAATTTTTCCAATTCAGCAATTGCAAGCTGAGAAGTGGAAGCATCCAAGTTTGTATTCTCTGCATTTATATCCCACATCTTCGCCTCTCTTTATATTGCAATCTATTGCGCTTTATCATTATTTATTTATAATTAAATTTAGTAATTATTTATTTATTTATTTTCATATTATTTTATTATATTGTAATAATATTATTTGATATATTGTTATTTAATATATTATTAATTTATTATTTATTTGTTTAATTATTATATTTATAATTTATCCTTTATTTGATTATTTTATTTATTATGTATTATTTGTTTATATAATAATTATTTATTATTAAATCTTATTTCAAAACGAAGACCATGTAATTAGGGTTTTCAACTGGGGGAATATGACATTCTGCTTGTGTGAAAGGAGACGCAATTTGGAATGCACATATACTAAGTTCTCCGCTCGTTTTGATTGCAATCTATTGCGCTTTATTGAGTGGATGAAAGAATATGTGCTCCAATTTCTTTCTGATGCAGATGAATTAGCAACCTATGAAGATGACAAAGTAAACAATTAAAATAAAATTATTGAAGTTATAAAATTACTGACAACCTATGAAGACAAAGTAAATTAATTTTTTTAAAATAAAACTTGTGATATAATTTTGATTACAAGGGGCTGCAACAATTGGAATCGTTGGCCATGGAGGTACTACCAACTATGAGCATCCTTCCTAAACTGATGACGAAGAGCATCATTACTTTGGCCTCTTGCATTCACAAACTCTATGAACTCATCTGTAATCAAATCTCACATATCACCATCAGAAAAGAGTCTAAGGAATGCTGCCTTGTACCCATCAGACACTTCTAAATCTCTATATGGTGGCAGCCTTCCCAACATATTAAGATATTGTTGCTATAATATTTTGGTGTCAATGCATAGGCAAGCATATGTAGAGGAGTGGTCATCTTGTTCTATCGTTCTACAACAATTGCTTGCAATTGTTTGAAGGTCTCCTTAAGGTCTCGCTCTTTGTCATTTATGATTTTCTTCATCTTCTCAAGCATGGAGTCTATGCCATCATACACCTCTCCATACCAAGGCCTATACATATTAGTGTAGCGAAGCAAGCTCATAATGGGCTCGATGAAGCTAAGGAGATTCTCCACATGTTCCCACTATAAGTCATCCAATATCCTTTGCTTAATTTTCGTTGCCTTCTCAGTGCTACTGATAGAGGAAGATATAGTGGAGAAGACAGAATCCAATACACTATTGATGAGTGGGAAGGAATTCTTAAAGGACATGAAAAAGGAAGGAGTTGGCTATGCCATCATGTTGAAGCCAAGGGAGGAGGAGACACATAAACAAGCACCTATGCCAGAAGAAGTGAGACAACTGTTGTATCAATTTAAGGACATGATATGTGAGGGTACACCAACTACACTACCACCAAAGAGGGAGATAAGTCATCAGATTGACTTTGTGCCAGGAGCATCATTGCCAAACAAGGCTGCATACAAAATGACACCCGAGCAAAACAAGGAGATAGCTAGACAAGTACAAGAACTTTTGGACCAAGGGTTGATTAGAAAGAGCTTAAGCCCATGTGTTGTCCCAGTGGTGTTGGCTCCTAAGAAGGGAGGTAAGTGGAGAATGTGTATTGATTCTAGGGCAATTAATAGGATAACTATTAGATATAGATTTCCTATTCCTAGAATAGAAGATTTAATGGATTTTTTTGGGGGTGCTTAAATACTTGTGTATTTAAAAAGAATACACATTACACAATCAAATAATGAAAATCAGAAAATGTAAAATACTAATTTTAATTTTTTTAATCAAATAACTACAAGTTCAAGTTCACTTACCTTCAATGGCTCCAAAATTGAGAATAATCTGAAAATTCCTTGAGACATCTGGTGGTTTGTGATGAACATCTGAATGTCCTCAGCCTCTGCATACACCTCTTTGATCCACCCAATTTTATTCCCAATCTTTTGTAGCATAAGATTGAGTGAGTTGACCGCACAAGGTGTCCAAAAGTTATGTTGATATTGCTCTTCAACCAATAAACCAACAGCTTTGCAATTCTTGGCATTGTCCGTGATGACTTGGACAACGTTTCTAGGTCCCACTATCTCAATGACAGAGATGAGAATATCAGCAATAAATTGCCCATCTTTTACTTGCTCCTCACAATCTACGTTTTTCAAAAACATTGCCCCTTTAGGGGACACTGCTATGACATTGATCAAGGGACGATTTGTTGCATCTTTCCACCCATCTGAAATAATCGATACCCCTGTCTCAATCTATGAATCCCTTTGGGCGTCAATGCATCCTCAACTCCCTTGACCTCTCTTTCCAACAAGTTGTTGCGTATTTTCTCACAGTTGGGATCCTTATACCCTCTTGGAGCTTCATTGACACTTTTCAACATCTTTTTCAAGTATGGTGAGCGAACAACACTGAAAGGCAACCCATTTGCATATATGCATCTTGCTATATCTTGGTCGGCACTGTCCCAACTCTTGTTTTGAAATGAAGTTTCCTAATGTCCCTTTCTTTTGCGTGGAATGAGTGCTTGAGTTTCAGTTTCAGGCTCAGTTGGGGTAGTATAAAGGGGTGGTCTTCTATCACAATATTTGAAGATGGGGCTGCATTCCCTTTGATCTTTTTAGTGGGCATATTTTGTCTACGTGCTTCTCTCTCTTCTGCTTGTTCATGCTTTGTGATATATTTAAATACTGTTTCATTTGGTATAGGTGCTCCATTTTTTCCAGGGCATTTCAGGACTCCTCTTCTAGGGTATCCACACAAATGGCCTACCACCCAATAATATGAACTATTCCTCTCTGCATCACAACCTCGACATTTCCAACAGATCCACCACCTCCTTTAAGGGGTCTTATAATATCAACATAATTCCACAAACGAAAATCAGAATTTGGATATAATCTTTGTTGTTCATTATTGCTTACAGAGGAAGAGGTAGATGCCATTGTATTTCCTATGGCAAGAAATAGGTAGATCTTATGGACAATTAAAGAGATGATTTTTTAAAAAAAAACTCGAACAAAACAAAATCAAATAAAAAAAACTTACCTCTTTCACTCATTATAAGCTTGCAAAGGTGTAGGAATGAGGCACAAACACTTGATGAAGATTCACAAATCAATCTTCCAACTCCCTCTTGCTCAACCAAACTTTTTCTCAACTACCTATTTGCTCCACCTCGAGAAAAAATCTATTTGCACACCAAATGAGACATAAAATGATAAAAGCCAACATAAGTTATTTTAAATTCACTTTTTAGGGTTTCGGATGTGAGATATTTATAAAATTTGCAAAAAAAAAAACAGAGCTGGGCATCACTTTTCCGCTTGGGTCCGTTGGCGGACCCACCAAATTCAACCTAGTCCGCTCGGGTTCGAATTGGGTCCGGCTGGCATCAAACTGGCTGCCTTGGGCATGGACCCTGTCTAGACCCACAGGTGGATCAGGGATGGACTTGGACCTGGTTCGAACCGGACCTGGACCAGGGCCCTATAAGGCTGAACCAGACTTCTTAGCAATTTATAAATATTGTTCAGATTCTCTATGCTGAGTTGGGGTCACTATGTGTAAGTTCTGTTTGGTTTGATCTATATCTGCTCTAAATAGGGATGATATTCAGTAATCTTGATTTGATTCCTCATATCGGATTTTAACTTCATTGATGTGTGCTTGCTGCTTATATTCCATCTATATCTGCTAGGTTCGATCCTCTTATTCTTATTATGTTTCATCAAATAGAATTCTCAGATTGATCTCTTAGATCAATCTTCTCCATCTTTCCAGTCTGCTCTTAAAATCTGAATAATATTCTTTTATTGTTGCTCCGCCTTTTTGCTTGAAATGAAATCTCCTTAATACTTTTTTGGTGAAAGGGTTGTCACCTTTAGTTAGAATTGAGTCACCACTTTTCATTGTTGCCTTTGAAAATAATGTGTTATTCCCCAAATTGCTCTCCCTTCGATGTCCTCCTCAAGTGAAACATTCTCCCTTTTATATCTTCCATGTGGGGGAGAGTCACACCTCTTCATCATGGCTGCCCTTTGCAAAGGTCACAACCTTCCACAATTACCTCCCTTTGGACGAGTAACAAACTTTCTTAATTTTTTCCTTTTGAAAGAGACTTTTTTATTTTCATTTAGCTTTTTTTTCTCTTGTATTGATTCTTCCTTGCTTCACACCTTCCCTTTTCTCTTCCTTCCTCTCTTCCCATTTCAAATGAAGTTCTCTTCTCCCTTTTGATATCTCATGTTTGAGGGAGTCACAACTTTTCACTCCATGCCTTTTGACCCTTCATTAACTTAACTAAATTTAATTATGTTATATTTAATTTTTATTATTTTATATTGTTAATTTAAATTTAATTTTTTTAATATTATATTTAAAATTTTAATAATTTTTATTTGTTATTAAATCCTATTTCAAAAAGGGGACATCACAAGTACGCAGTCTAAAAATAGAATACTTTTTACACATTTTATATGCTTATTATAATCCACTCATTATCTCCATTCAAAGATGCCTTATGACATGTCATAACATGTGTTATATATTGGTTGACAAGTGTAACACCTTCCTACAACCCTCTTATACTGTTATACATTTAGATATGGGGGACCCAACTTCTAGAAGCTGTAACTTTTTATCTAGAAAGCTGATCTTTCAAATTGAATATCTCATAAAGATGCATCTCACCATAACCGATATGCTTGGGTTAAGACTTGTTTCAACATTTTTTATGGCTAAAATTGACATCTAGAGACCCAAAAATTGTATTTTTGTGTTCTATACCAGGATTTGTTTTTAAACACTACGATGTAAGGTTGAGACAACTCTTTGAACACTTTTCAAATTCAGTCGCAAGCAGTCTTTCATTGAACTTTGGAAGTCATCTACATAAATTCTAAACTTTACAAATTATTTTAAAATAAACATCCAACAATGCGTGCTTGTGATATCCTCATTCACCATTCCTAGTTTTGCTCTAAGAACATGTAGATACTACTAGCTCAACTCATACAATTTGCTTTTTTGTAAGATATATATAAAAGATAGGTTGTTGTCAATCAAGTGGCATTTTTTAGCTTGATTCAAGAATCAAGAGTCAATTCTTTCTTCTTTGTCACAAGGAAAAAAGAATAGTACGAGGTTGGTAAACTATTTCATCTATGTTTACTCATATTCATGCATACAAACATTCAAAATTTATGTCATTCTTTGTTTTGACTAGTACTACCGCACAATTAAAGTAATACCCTCTTTCGTAGGAGTTATTGAGAGAACCCATTTAGTGGGATGCTTAGTTAAATGGAATGAAACCCTTTTGAGTGTAAATTGAAACCATTGGTACTAAAATTTTGACCATGTCTTCTAAAAATTTGGGTTCTCCATGTTAGTCAAATGTTCTTGTGAAAGGTTGCCCAAGTACTTTGAATCATTTATATAAATCCTTTGATATGAATGATCAATTGAATCTCAAATTTGAACTTAAAAGATGAAGATTCATGCATCAATGTTTGTGGTTGTATGTGATTTAGGTGTGAAGTTGATCATTTCAAATTGCCAAAAAATTCTTAAGTCAAAGGCACAAATGAGTTCAAGAGGGAAAAGCATACTTTTTGTGCAACTTTGCAGGTTTTGCGAAATTGTGTTGGAGGTCCAAAGGCCCAATTTGCAATTGTGGTAGAGAATAAAAGTTTTTGAGTGCAAAAGTTTTCAAAGTCCAATAGGCACTTTATCGATGATAAATTAAACTTTCAAAGCATGTTTACAATTTTTGAATAACTACAATAAAACCCTAAGTTACCACATCCGCTCATGGAAGATGGAATTTGAGATTCGGTTTGCTACAAATTTGGATTCGATGCGAATTTGTCCTAAATTCTGCCGCAGACTGTCAAATTCGCCCAAAAGTCTCTCAAAGGGACCCAAGTCGAGTTTTGGACGAATTTTGAAGACTTTCGAATTTAACGCAAGAACCCAGAACAAATTTGGGCGGATTTGACCAAAAATGTCATTTTCATTGACTTTTCGAAAAAGTTTTCTTGCCAAATTAGGTCTATTCGACCCTCCAACCCTAAAAGTGACCACTAAAAAGACCAAAAAGGTTGTTCTATGTCATTTGTGCATTTGTGAATGAAAAAAAAAACTTCTTGCCTCCATTGCTAAACTTTCTTGTTTGGATGCCATTGCTCAAGGAGTGTTGACAGGGGATTGTTGCATGCTCTCAGCTTGTTTGTGAGATATTCCTACATGGTTGCAAGTGTGGACAACTCCTCAAAGACATTGAAGAGGAAGATTTCAACAAAAGAGGTAGGGTTTTGTTTATTTTGTTTGTTTTTAAAAGTATTTTTTGCATTTTTTTTACAAAATGAAATGGGCTCTCTAGTTTTTCTTTTTCTTTTTTCATTTTGGTTTGTGGCATTGTGTGTTGTTTGTAGATTCATAGAATGGCAAGTGTTTCTAGTACCGGAAACTCCCACTTCAAAACATACCAATCCTCTCCATTATGGAAATATGTGGAAATGGCTCAACGATTCAACCAAAATGCTAGGTGGAGGAGGTTTTTTGTGGATTTACAGCCATTGCAAAGAGGAATTTAGTAGCTCTTATAGTAGAGTGAGCACATTTGTGCTTTATTCCTCAAAAAGGCATTAATTTTTGTACAAGGAAGCCAAGAGTTAATGGGGTACTACCTGAAACCCTTCTTCCAAACCATATTGTGAAAAAATATATTCAAGAGCAAAAACAAAACAAGCAGACGAAGCAATTGGGAATGCACATTCTCATCCTTTGCAAAAGTCTAGAAATAAAACAAAAACATCTATGGCTTCAGTTTCCACTTCCAATGAATCACCTGCAGAGGGCCATCCATTCTTGCGTATTCCTCAAGAACCAGTGACAAATAAGAGAGCAAAGGGGCCCTTGGAAATATCATTTCAGAATGAATCTAGAGACATTGCCAAGGAAGACATAGTGAGATGCGTCTATGCAAATGGATTGCCATTTAATGTTGTTTGCTCACCGTATTGGTAAAAAATGGTGAGATCAATTAATGAGGCTCCAAAGGGGTTGAAGGGCCCGAGTTATGAGAAGGTGCGCACCACTTTATTGGACAGAGAGGTGATCCATGTAGAAGCTTCCATGCAGCCCATCAAGGATTCATGGATCGAAACAGGTGTGACCATAGTATCCGATGTATGGAAAGATGCGAGAAATCGTTGCAACCCATCAAGGATTCATGGATCGAAACAGGTGTGACCATTGTATCCGATGGATGGAAAGATGCGAGAAATCGTTGCAGCCCATCAAGGATTCATGGATCGAAACAGGTGTGACCATAGTATCCGATGGATGGAAAGATGCGAGAAATCGTTCTATGGTCAATGTTATTGCAGTGTCCACAAGAGGTGCAATGTTTTTGAAAGCTGTGGATTGTGAAGGGGAGGTGAAGGACGGTTCTTTCATTGCAAACATTCTCATCCAAGCCATTGAGCAATTTGGCCCTCAAAATGTTGTTCAGGTAATAACTGACAATGCCAAGAATTTTAGGACTGCCGGGTTATTGGTTGAGGAGTGCTTCAAACACATATTTTGGACACCTTGTGCTGTCCACTCACTCAACCTAATGCTGCAAAATTTGACACTATTTTTGAGTGGATCAAAAAAATGTATGAAGATGCACAGGAGATCCAAATGTTCAACACAAACCACCATATGACGCAAGCCATATTTAGACAATTCTCAAAATTGGAGCTCTTGAAGGTAAGTTAAATTAGTAAACTTTCTATGTTTTTAAATTTAAATTTTAATATTGATTTTAATTTATTAATGTTTTGATTTTAAAATAGGTTGTTGAGATCTGTTTTGCTTCCAACACTATTGTTTTGAGATGCCTTGTGAAGGTTAAAGAAGTATTGTCTAGAATGGTAACCAATGCTAATTGGAGCATATGGAGACAATCTAGTAGTACCAGGTAGCTGCCACTAAGGCAATGATACTAGATGACTCTTGGTGGGATTGTGCTGAGTACCTCCTGAGGTTCGCTGAGCCTATATTGAGCATGATCCGATACACTGACATGGATAGGCCTTGCTTGGGTGAGGTATATGATGACATAGACTCCATGATTGAGGATATTAAAAAGATCATAAATGAGAAAGAGCAAGATCTTGAAGAAACATTCTTCAAGGAACTACAAATAATCATGGTAGAGAGATGGAACAAAATGACTACCCCTTTGCATCTCCTTGCCTTTGCATTGAGCCCCAGGTTCTATAGTCAATCGTTCCTCAAGTTGAGTACCACTAGAGTTGCCCCATACAAAGATCCTGAAGTTGCTCACGAGTACAAGGCAGCCCTTCGTAGACTCTATCCCGATTACACACGACCTACAGTGAGGTCTGAATTCTTGAGTTTCGCAAGCACCGATGATTGTGGTCTTGAGGCTCTTGAAGACAAGAACAATGCTGATGCTCATAATTGGTGGTACTTCTAAAATGTACCAGCAATTTCAACCCATTGCCATCAAAATTTTATCACAAGTAAGCTCTTAGCTCTTAAGATTCTAATTTCTAAATTCTTGTTGATTAATATTGAATTTATATTTCTAAATTTTTATTCAAAGCTCTTAACTCTCTAATTTCAAAATTGAAAATCTTGATAGTTTGCTAGTTCATCATCATTCGAGAGGAACTGGAGCACATACTCCTTCATCCACTCAATAAAACACAATAGACTATATTCCAAGAAGGCAGAAGACTTGGTCTTTGTGCATTCAAACTTGAGGCTCGCAACACACAAAGACAATGCTTACAAAAAAGGAGAGGTAAAGCATTGGGATGTTGAACCAGAGCGTGCGGAGTTGGAAGATTCAATTGCCCGCTTTGATACCCTTGCAGTTGATGATGATGATCACGAGCTACCTAGTGATGTTGAGGCTGCTCCTGAGGTTGACATTGGTAGTACTAATGCTAGTGGCACTTTTTGTGCTTTTAATTTGCAACAATAGAATGATGACGGTTTGTTTGATGGTTTTTGATGATATTTGATCAGTGATGGCTAATTATTAATGTTGACAGTATTGTTTTTGAACCGAAACATTGATATGGTGGTGTTTTTTGGCATTTTGTTATGTTATTTGGACAAACGTTAATATATGTGGTGGTGTATTTTGCTATGTTGC
Organism: Thuja plicata; assembly: GCA_018584345.1. Lineage (NCBI taxonomy): Eukaryota > Viridiplantae > Streptophyta > Pinopsida > Cupressales > Cupressaceae > Thuja > Thuja plicata. Next base: position 41,057 of record MU223460.1, on the reverse strand, counting down.
TTTAATATTAGCATAGTGGCGTATAAACTTATTTGCTGTTGCATATATATACATGTATATATTAAAAAAAACATATATTCTTTGACGGACGAACCCAAAACGAATCCGAACCCAACCCCAAATTTTTTTGGACGAATTTCGAACTCGAACCTGAACCGACATCTTAGGTGATGCAAAACCCATGCATAGTTGGCAACTTTAGCAAGTATGCACCTAATGTCTGAAACTCTTGAGAAGCATTAAGTAGCAGAGACTTGAACCTTTTTAGCACGTTTGCAACTTTTGTAAACTTGCTCAAAACTGCCATGCTCCCACAAATGGTTCACTTAACCCTCTACAATAATTGCCAAGCATAAATTTTGTTTTAACTCATTCTTGGTTCATTTTACCAAAATTTCTTGTGTTTCAAATCCAGTTCTCATCCATCACATCACTCTCACTTATAAGGTCTCTCATTCATATTGTAAAGCTCTTGCCACACCTTTTCCCTTCTCATTTCTCACTTGGTAGATATTTTGCTTGTTGCACCCATTATCTCTATTTGCTCCATGGAAAATCTTGTGGTTCTTGAATTGGAGAATTTGATTGCATTTCCCTTGTAGCTTGGGAAGAAAAGAGGTTTCTTGCTTTGACATTTGAAAATCTTGGCAATTTTAGCTGGTGAGGGTTGTACTTTTTTCTTTACATTGATTGAGATTCCCTTTGTATTGGCACTTGCTAGTTCTTAAGTTGCTTATACACTTTAAAAGCTAGTAAGTCTTGGTGGACACAAAAAAATCTTCCAATTGGAAATCTAAAACTGGTTGAGACCCTTGAATCTTTGAAGACACTACTTGGTAGGGAATTGAGATCTTGTTCAACTTCATAGATTTTGTAATATTGTCAATGGAGTCTAGAGTCTAGATTCCCCTTAGCCAAGCAGGTCATGCACCTCTAAGTTCTATAGTGGAGAAAAACATTGCATATGCACTCCAAAAGCTTGCCACCTACATGCGATTTGTTTCACTTTGCAGACATGGTTGGAACTTCTATGTCCCTCTCAATGTATTTGATGTCTCTTCCTCCCATTGAGAAACAAAGATGAGGTATGAATTTGTGGGGGTCACTTCCCCTTCTAAGAAAGACCAAATTTTCTCAAATTTCAAACATTGACTTGGGACATGGGATAAGAAATATTTTCATGAAAGAATGAACAAAGAAGACAAAACTATAGTAGCTTGATGCATTCTTGCAAGTGACATGTTCGAGATGCTAACTCTAGGAGTAATTGATAGAACTTGTTCAAGTTGTCTATTTGTGTGTTATTGATTTGAATTCTTCTTCATTGAGCTTAATACAATTTCTTTTCTTTCAAGATTTTACAATTTCATCTTTTATAAATTATAAACTGTGATCTTTCTGAATGCAAATGGTTTGTAATTTTTTTTAAACTATTGTGAATAGTTAGTTTAGGGTTTTGGTTTTCAATATATGAGTCTCCCCTTTTAACAGAGAGGAATATTATCCCAAAACTGTTTTTAATTGATAAAGTACCAATTTTTTTCCTCATAACTGTCTATATGTGCCCTTGATGGATAATGGTTGATGATGCTAGGATTCCTGTGTAGTGCTATGAGTAGAATTGACCATGATTTCCTTTCTTAAAATACATTGTATAACTATAGTTGTTATTTCATTGATTCCATGTCTATCCATTGTCATTTGTCTTTTAATGCCAAGCATATCCATAGTGCTTGCTTTCTTGGATTCCATGTATGTTCGTAATCATTGCCTTTTGATGCCAATCATATTTGTAGCATTTTTTGCCTTTATTCCATGCATACCAGAGTTACCTGGGGACACATCGCCAAGATTTTTTTAGGCATCCCCATTTATGGGACGTTGTGGGAATAGGGGATGTCCCTATAAATTCTGCATATTGACAATGAGTTTTGACTTTGACTCTCAAGCTATGTTATAGGGGTCGCACCTTGTAGGCTCGCATCGGGTGTGGGTGTGCACAGGGTGTGCGAACCCTACCGGGCGCACCCACAAGGTTGAGCGTGCACCCTACCTGCACCTAGACGCACCCGTGGGGCCACTTCATAAAAGTGGCATAAAAATATATTAAAAATGTTTTTTTTTTAAATTTTTTTTGCTCCTAAACTCTAAAACGACCCTTAATGAGGCCTTTCAAAACAAAAACATATTATTTTACCTCTTATTTTGCTCTCACCATATTTTCTCTCCATTTTGGCATTTTGAAAGGAGGTGATTGTATTCGAAGGAGATTGATTATGGAGCGCCAAATAGCTTCCACAAAGGAGATTTAAGTGTCTAAGGTAAGCATCTAAACCCCATTCTTTAGCCTTTTAATGATTTTTTCAAGTTTTTGATGGATTTTTTCAAGTATGTTTTTTTTCATTTTTTTATACATTGCGAGAATGGCTAGTAGTTAATGTTCAGTGGGTGGGGAGGGAAGTCAAAAATTCAAAATTGATAAAGGATCTCCTTTATGGAGATAAACTGTTACAAGTGTGGTTGCTGTTGCACCAAAAGATCGACCTGTCAATGCCTGATACAACCACTAGACTTATAGAATCCATAGGAGGTTGTTAGTCCCTTGTCATGAATCTCGAGGGGAGCGCTAACCATTTTGCCAACATATACCACATTTCACAAGTTCCTGGAGGTGGGGGATTTATATGGAAGTGTAATTTTTGTAATGTACAATATAATAACTCTTATTACCAAGTGAAACTTCATTTTATGGGCCCTTGTGGTAAAGGGATTAATATGTGTGAGGGCCTAGATAAGAAGGGGTTGTCTCTTGTACAAATAGTGGGATTTATAAAAGAACAGGAAGATGCTGACAAATTGGTTGCAAAAAGAAAACAAAGTGGTTATAGTTCTGAACAGATAAAAACAATGAAATTTCCCTCTCAGGCAGTTGCGGCTTCCAAACATCTCTTCTTGCCAATACCCTCTACGAAAGACAAAGATGAAAAAGAGATCTCTAAATGCAAGAGAGCGCATTTAAAATGGAAGCAAGAGATATTGCTGAAGAAAAACTTGTACGTTGCCTCTATGCCAATGGTCTTCCATTCAACTTGGTGAGATCACCATATCGGCGGGATGTGGTGTCAACAATAAATAGTGCACCTCCTGGTTTCACAAGTCTTGGGTATGAAAAGGTGCATACCACCTTATTGCAAGACAAGAAGAAGTAGAGGCCCAACTGAAACTAATTAGAGATTCTTGGATTGAAACACGTGTATGTATTGTTTCCAATGCATGGAAAGATTACAAAAACTGTCCATTGATAAATGTTATTGTGGTGTCCCCCAAGGGGGCAATGTTTTTTAGGGCGGTTGATTGTGAAGGGGAGGTCAAAGATGCAAATTTCATTTCCAGGATTCTCATTGACTCCATAGAGATGGTGGGTAATGAAAATGTGGTCAAAGTAATTACAGACAAGGCAAACGTTTGCAGGGCTGTAGATGCTTTGGTTGAGGCAAGATATGAGCACATAATTTGGAGTCTGGACACTGTGCACCTTTTACTCCCTCAATTTGGTGATGCAAGCAATTGGCACCCAAATAGAGTGGGTGAAATAAATATACCAAGAGGCTAAGGAGATCTAGATGTTTGTGGCAAACCACCATATGTGATAAAGCAATTTTCATAACTTTCTCAAGATTGGAATTGTTGAAGGTAAATTTAATTTGTTTAGTTTCATTTAATATTAAGGTCATATTTTACGTAATTGAATAAAATATTTTGTTGTATTATTTTAATATTTTAAATGTGTTATCAACTTACTATTAACATGTTCTTAGGTTGCTGAGACCTAGTTTGCATCTCATACAATTGTTCTGAGATGACTTGTGAAGGTGCGAGAGACATTGGGTCAAATGGTTATTAGCAACCAATGGGGTATATAGAAGCAGTCAAATTCAGAGAGGGCCCAAAAGGTGAAGTCATTGATCTTGGATGACGATTGGTGGGTTTGTGTGGAATATGTATTGGAATTCACTGAACCTATCATGTCTATGCTTCGGTTTGCTGATACAGATGCACCATGCTTGGGGGATGTCTATGGTATCATGGATACTGTTGGTTCCCAAAACTACAGATTGGAAATCCAAGAGCCTGCCAATTCTCCAATAGAACTCCAAATCAATTCTGGCCAACAAACGGGAATAAGCCAAATTCCCCTGCGCTTTAGGCTTCGCTACACCTAGGCGGGTAAACCTTCACCTTGAACTTGATCACTTTCTTCAAGGTTTTTCTATAGCGAATTTAAGCTTTGGTGAGTTCTTCGACTAGCAAATTCCTTGAACTCGATCAATGTGAAATTGAATGTTGAATGTTTGAATTTAAATGTTTTGTGTAATGATTTAAATAATGGATTTGATGTTTGTAGGAAGGAATTGATAGATTTTCTGACTTCACATATAAACCCAATAATTCAAAATAAAAGACTAGTGCCTCTGCTCATTTGGGTAATAGAGTCAACTTCGATGAAGGTTACATACAACTTTATAATGTTCTACGCACTTATACTGCCAATCAATTAAATAATCAAGACGCAATAGATCAAATATTTATGCAATCTTAAATTAGTCCAGATTGAACTTTAACTCCTCGGAGACAAACTGGACACAAATTCGGAAACAATTAAATATTTCACGATATCTGTGATGATCGAATTTAAGATGCT
>MU223460.1:24075-35278 GCA_018584345.1 Thuja plicata | reverse complement strand
TGCAAAATCCTCAAAGAATAGTTCATATGTCTCATTAAGATTTCCGTCAGCTAGTTGTAGTTTACTAATCAATATCAAATCATAACAGATTACGACAGAGTGCTTCACGACTGTGTGTATGTCCAATATGTCTGATATTTTGAAAGGACTTTCCAAATCGAGATCGTATTTATGAGCACAAATAGTTATACCAAAGATCACAAAACGTTGACATCTTCACGTAGATACTTGAAACTAATACTTCCTTTTCTGGCCTTTGATGGTCTATAGTGCAGTTCATATAACACCTCAACAGCTTCTAATATCTCACTCAGACCTTCATAATGCTCCCTTCCTCATATAATTTGAATCTTTATAATCATCGGTATATGGTATATAAACTTTTGTGCAAAAATGGAGCCACAAAAATTAGAGCTCCATCAGATACGATGTTGGAGAAAATAAAAGTGGTAATGCGAAAGAGAGAGAATGACCTTGAAGACACCTTTTACAAAAGGGTGGAAGCAATTGTTCTTCATCGTTGGAACAAGATGACCACGCCATTGCACCTCCTTGCATATGTCCTATCTCCGAGGTACTATAGCACTTTTGTACTTTCTATCCTAGGGAGAGTACCACCATATAGAGACTGAAAAGTTGCTAATGGGTACAAGCGGGCATTTAGTAGACTCTTCAAAGGTCTAGAAGTGGAGTCAAGTAGAATTTGGATTGTTTGTCTCAGGAAAAAGTCATACCCCTTGTGCTGTGAAAGACCAATCCAAAATGGATGCTACTACATGGTGGTACGTAATATATGCACCTCCAACCTCTTGCAATCAAGATCCTCTCGCAAGTAAGTTTTTTTTTGCCACTTGTATTGTAGAATTTAACACTTAACATTCATGAATTTATCTGTAAGTTTTTTTTTTGCCACTTGTATTGTAGAATTTAACACTTAACATTCTTGAATTTATCTTGCATTTTTTATTTTTTATTTTGTTGGTTTTCTCTCCAAGTTGCAAGCTCTTTTGCCGCTGAACGAAATTGGAGTATATACTCCTTTATCCACTTAGTGAAGTATAACTGCTTGCTTGCAAAAAGAGCCGAAGGGTTGGTGTATATTCATTCCAATTTGCGTCTTATGTCACGTAAGGATCCCCAATACAAGCAGGGGGCAGTGAAGCTTTGGGATATGGCATCTGAGTGTGCCGAATTGGATGCAACCATTCAGAATCTTGCTAGAGCCACTGTGGATGATTTGGATGATGATGATGATGATGATGACATACCACATGGTGCATCTAGTGCAAGTGGAACTGCTTTGGGTTCAAATGATGATGATGATCTTGAACTTGCAGCTGCTGAAAATCTAATAGACAATGATTTTTTTCTTAAACCTTTTGATGATTGATGACCATTGAATCATGTTTCATGAACTACATTTTGTAATTCAGTAATTGTAACAATTTTTATTGGAATCGTGTACATAGACATATATGATATCATTGATATGGCTTATTTGTATATTTTTCAACTATCAATTGGCATTTAATATTTATCTTTGGCATTTGGCATTGATCAATGATCAAGTATCATATTATGAAATGATTTAGTTTTACAATTCTGTATATTTATCTTACTATTTTGTATATATATATATATATATATATATATATACACACACACATACCCATACGCACCCAAACCCCTAAATTTTTTTTCCACGTACCCACGTACCCGCATTCGTCCCCGTACCTGAATCGGTAACTTAGATCTCAAGTTAACACAAATTTGGCATAAGAATTTGACTAGATCTTATATGTTAAGGTTTTGTAATGTATATGTGCATGCATTATCCATGTTTTCATATGAATATTTTAAATTTCCCCATATATTTTAATTTTCTTTATCTTTATATAGCCATCCCCTTTGCTGTCCACTAGCTGTCCTCAAAATTGGCTTGAAAAATTGGTATCCTGGAAAAGTGTCCCCCCGTCCCAGAAACTCGAGGTAACCTTGATGCATATGCATAATCATCTGTTCTTTATATTCTTACATTTACATCTTTATGTGGTCCATTCCTTATCTTATTAAGTTTAACCACCAACTGTAACAACGTTATCCTCAAGTTTATCCTAATGACGGCTATGAAAATACAATTATTAAAAGCTAAAGTACAATTCATTTGCATCAATTTCACCATTTCCAAAACAATTTGGTATCTCTACGATTAACAATACATAGAAAAACTAGGGTTTCACGAAGATATGCCTTCAGCATATCTCATTCCTATCAAATACCCAAACATATAAAACCATTGAAGCAAGAAAAGTTCTTTAGCAATGCAAAGCTATGCTTGATTTGCTTCTATATATAAATTTTTGATATTGTAACCACTTTTTGGAAAGTTCTCAAAGATTACTTTTAATTGGCATATGATATCTGTCTGCTCAATCTGAAGCCTGTACTAAGAGAATGCCCCTTCGCAATTTTGTACTGATTTACCTTGTACAAACTCTTGCCTGCTTGATCAGTCTTTTCTATTCTTGAATTTCCGATAGAAAATGCCCCAAATGGAAAATTTAAACTACTAGCACATGGTAGTGGAAAGATTTAGTTCAGTTTCCACTCTATACTAAAATTCTCTGGAAGACTCAGTGACTCAATGCATCCCTATCACTTGAACATGCCATACCAAACAAAGGGTTACTTGCAGCTGGTCACAAACAATTAGAACTGTTTTAGTATAATCCAAATGTCATGGTAATAGTCAAGATTTTCAAGCGTGCTTTCTTCAGTGCGTTTAAAATTTGGTTTGTGATCTCGGTTGGATCCCATTTCTGGCAATGTCTAGTCTTTGTTCTGGAGTAGGTGATCATTGTCATTTCTCAGAAATATCCAAGGATGCCGGTTCGAGTTCGAAGAACCGGTTCGCTGGTACGGCAAAATTTTGAAAAGGGGTTTGGGTTCCCGTTCATTAATATATATATATATATATATATGCAGCCTAGAAGCATGAGTTAAGATTAGAATGTCACATAGTATCATAAAAACATTTAAACAACAAAATAACTCGTAATCATACCATCATGAATCATGAATCATGATCATACCATCATATACTTCAAGTTCAAGTTCAACCTCAATGATTCAAAACATTAAAATTAAATCATAACATCAGTTCAAGTATCATTGTTTGAATGTCAACTAATGGATTAATAATTTATTGATATTCTTCTTCTTCATCATCATCATCTTCTATATGGAGCCTAATAAGACTCTAAGGTTAATTTTTCCCCACTTTTATTGGCGCAGTTTCCACCCCAAATTATTAAATGGGGGTTTGCCCCCGAAAGCTCAACTGACTTTAATTATTTTATAAAGGCATCGAGAGTTATTCTTCAGTGGGCCCAAGTTTGGCGATGTCAAAAATTTGGGTTGTGGATGTCAAAAATTTATAAATTTTGCCAAAAACGTCTTAAACTCCTTCCGTTGGCAAAAATTCGGCAAAGTTCGTTCCACGTTCGCTTGGGTCCGAACTGATTGCTGGGTGGTTTGAACTTGGTCCCTGTGGACCGGACCCAGACCGGAGTCATAGGCGGACCGGACCCGGACCACGGACCGGTTCGAACTTATTCTGGTCCGGGGGGGTCCAGGGACGAACCCGATATCTTAGGAAATATCATGTGGACAACTATCGTGACTCTGGGATGTTCTGGCTTGGTCAGAAACTGGAAATGGCGACCCTGCAAAGTGTGCAATAAAAAATCCCTTGGTAATATGACAGATACATGTAGATGTTTTTGCAACATAGTTACACTGTTGCAAAAGTCTCGGAGTGAGAATTGCATGAAGAGATCTGAGAGTGGGTTTTGGTGTTGTTTTGTTTTCCATTATCTTTCATGTCATGAAATGCCTTCATTTCACACTGGGATTATAAATAAACAGAATTGATTTGTGGAAGTTCAAAGGTGATGGAACCCATGGATTTCAATCTGATCATCTTCGAACATCATCATGGGTGGCATGTGCTCGATTTTGAAATTACATTCTAATATTTACCTCATTGGAATGCTCATAACTGTAAACACCTAGAGCACAGGGGTTAAGGGTTAATATGAGTCAAGTGGAACTTTTCAATGTCTTTGTGTTACAGATTTAGCACTCTTGAAAAAGGAGAAGATTGAGAAAGGTTTGCTGAGTCAAAGCATTCACGAGTATTGCCATGGTCCTTGCCAAGAGACAAATGATTATCTACAAGTTTCAAGTGACACAGCGTGGAAGTTTTAAGTGCATGGTGTGAGCAGAAGATGATAAAGGGGTTAAAGCATATAAATGATGAAGAAACTGGAATGGGCTCAAATATCTAACAAGACATCTACAGTCATCTTTGTAGTATTGTGGATATGAGTAAGCAGGATCAAACTGGTCTTGAAATAATTCTTGTCTCTTCAAAAGATTCTATATGAAAAAGTAACGATAATAATTATTTATAATATTCTAGTATCTTACTCGTAAGAGTGAAATATGGCTGTCAAATTGTATTTGAACAAATTTGTATTACATTGAAGTGCGGACAATATTAACATAATAAAGCTGGAATCATGGAACTTGAGGATGATGTTCCCATAGTCCAGATGTTGCTCTCCATGTGATTAATAATATAGAATGTTACTTGAAATTTATGTTTGAAGGAATTAACTCAACCCTTTCTTCTACATGACTGCCTTTGCATTGAACTTGAGTTGGTACATGCAAAAGTCTGATAGATTTCTTTCTATGGCAAATGCTGAGGCAAAGGCAAGCCTCGTGAAGGCAATTACGAAGATGTTGAGGATGCTAGTGGATCAAATTTGCGCACTTGGGGGATATTTAGAAGAAGTAAAGTTAGATAGGGAGACCATGGCATTGGAGGATTGAATAGTATGGTGAACTATGTATAGGCCTCATTCATTAATAGTCACACTAGTCACTCACCTTTTGTTTTAGGTTTCTAATTCTTTTGTTGTTGAGAAGAATTTGCCTTACATACAACTTCCACTCTATTAAGAGGGTTAAGATCATCTCTGGGAGGGGAACGAAGTTTGTAGCTGTAGATAATTGCTTGTCTAATTGACCACAACACAAGCGCATACAAGGAGAGTTAACACAAATTGATGATGATGAGGCACACATAGGGTTGGTTAGTGTTTGTTTGGAGGAACTTGAACTACATTTAACTACAGCAGTTTCAACAATTAGGAGTTTGCTACAATCTTTCCAGATAATATTTAGAGGCATTGACCAATTGTATTTCAAGTTTAAATGTAATCATCATATTGACATTTTGAAGATAATAATATACTAGTATTCCACATTTGCAAGCTTTATGTTTAGTAGTTTATATTTTCATTTGTTATTTCATATATATTTTCTATAACTGATTTTGTAAGTACTATATTATATTTGCTTATCTCTAAATTTGGTGTTTGGTCCGCAAAGCCCATCCTGGACGTCCTCCCGTCCTGGTTCCCCAAAACTGTTTGGATCTATATGCTTTTTTAAGGTTGATGAAACTCCGGGAATACAATTGTTTTAAAAATACGAATTGGTCAACTGCTACAGTTTCTTTGTCAAGTTTTATCAATTTTAAGGGTTTATATCTCATCTTTAGGTTGAAGTTTGTATTCATGAAAATTAAGGGGACTAAAACACCATTTGATTCACGTGGGATTATATCTATATGGTAGAGATGCTCAGATTGATAGAATGCAGTATGTCATCCATTGTACAGGTAGGCTTTTCGGAGAGGAGCAGACCAAGGAAAAAGCTGAAGGTTTCAAAGAAAGGCAAGGGTCGTGGGTGGGTTCTGAAGAAGAAAGAGCAGAGGAGAATAAAAGGCTATTCAGTTCCCCAGGATACAAAGTATACGGCCAGGAAGAGGAAAGACCGATTCTGATTGCATTTTTTGTAGACAGTTATATTCAGAGTGTGTTTTCCTACAGGCAATTGTGACTGTGAGCGGCAACTTTTTTGGAGGTTTTGATAGACAGATGAGTTTATATATTGCATTTTTCATGCATGTGTCCATTTGAAGTTATAAATATTGATTCGTTCATTTTATATCATACCTAATGATGATTTCTTCTCGTCGAATGGCAGAATAGCATTATTTTAATGGGTAGTTACCCAATTTTCTGTAATAATAGTTATTTTTTATAATAGAAAAGAAAAGAAAATACTTTGATGCACATTGAAAAAGTATTGAGTACAATTGCAATAAATTAAAATTGCAAGGAGCTGTTTCAGCGCAATCTATGAAATTTCTTCACATCCCATTAGCGCAAGTCCTTGTATGGTACTGAGGACAGCGGCAGTTCCTGGTTTGGAATGACGTGTTCCAAGTTTCCTGTTTGTTCCTTAGATTCACGTCGTCTGCAATTATAATTGATTTATTTGTAACATAAATGTTAAAACTAGCCTGCATATGTGCGTTTCACTTCAATTCCATTGATATTTGGGGGACAATCGTTGCTTGCCTGTATTGTGTAACACCCTAAAATTAGTTCATTTTTAGGCATTGGAATTGACTGATGGGCTGATTGTTTGAACTATGGTAAGGATTTCACAGAATAAATAAAATTCAAATATGTGGATTTAAGTGATTTATCATTCACGCATTAAATATAATAGGTAGAGATAAAAGTAAATACATATATATCATAATACTAAACAAAAATTTAATGAGGGTTCAAATATTATTTTATATTTTTTTTAAAATATACAAAAGTTTACAAGTATGTATTTAGAACTCTCTATAGACTTAAAATATTCAGCCATTTGTGTCTTACCTCTTTAAAAGGTATTAGGTATATGCAAAACCATTTTTTACTATTTTAAACATATTTTTGAAAGTTTTTTACGTACATATACATATATGTCAAATAAGACGTTAAGGATCTCATATGGTGTCACTGGCACAAATGTTGTAAACATTAACTAGTTTGAAACACTTTTTATTGGATGGTTCTTAGTTATAATCAGATTTGGGTAAAAGAAGATCAATATGAAGCAGCAACGTTCACTTTAAGTGGAAAACATGCGAAGATGTCTTTTGGTTAATCTAATGTAGACGTAACTTTTCAAGAGGTTACATATATTGCCTTCAAAATTGATATTTAGCATTTATAATCTAAAGAAATTTATCTTTCAATTTATCCAAGGTAAACTTGTCAAAACCTGTTATATCAAAAGAGGTAATTTCTATTGATTCATATAGGGTGTAAGGTATTATAGAAGCATCCTTGAAATAAATGAAAAAGGTTGTTTGAAATTTGTTTTTTGGTAGATAATTTTGTAGGGAGATTCATTTTCCATTTCATAGGGTTAGTAAGGCCTATAATTCTCTCATACTTAAGAAAGACAGGGAGTCTAAATGGACTACAAATGGACTACAAAAGGCAGATAGACATTCAAGAAGTTGAAACACGTCATCCCAATAGTTCTAACTTCTATCAATCTTGATACTTGAAAATATTTTTAGTTAATAAGTTATTTTTTGGAGCTCATCCGCGGAACCTGTTTAGCTCCCTGATATGGGTGCATGACCCTTAGGTTGAACCTCTTTGGCTAAGAGCCAAGGATCGAAGGGTATTTATTTTGCCAAATTTGCTGGGCACGATCTCGACCTCATTCCTTATTTTGATGTCGAAGCCTTACACAACAAGACTTGATCCTTGGTGGGCTCATTAAGAACCTTTCAACTTTAGGAGTAGACCAAAGGCCGACCAATACACTATTTTAAGTGGGAATTTTGTTAGAATTCCATAACGTCTCATGCTAGGTTTTGTTTTCCATTGCCGTTAAACTTTCCTCATGTGCGCCTGCCATGCATACAATAATGACCACGATGTTGTGTGGCGGGGTCCATTGATCTTTTCATTTCAATCTATAAAATTCTTGATTATCTGTAGTCTGATCACACCTCTTTGTCACCACGCTTTTTGAATTCTATTGGTGCCATTATAAATTCCAATGACATAAAGTGCATAGCTTCAATAGGGAGAGATTATTTGTTGTTGTTGGGTATAATGTAATTATGTGTTGGTTGGGATTTAGTTAGTGACTGGAGGCTGGGGAGTTGGCGCATAGTTACTAACCGTCGCGTCCCTCGGTCCTTTATATCCTTGTATTACCTTCGGGTAAGGAATCATGTTATGCACAGAAGACATCATATTGTAATGACTTGAACGAGTGAATAAGAATATTTTCCTTTGCTTTATTACTATCACTATCATGTTTTGTGTATTCTGCAAGTAACTAAGTTTACCCTGAGAGGGCAAACATTTGGCGCCGCTGCCTAGACGTACTTGAGAAGACCAACACCGGATGGCGTGCGGACACAATGGGTTTATCTGTTGATGAAATTAATTTGGAGGCAGACGACACACGTACAAAATTATACGAAGGGGAAGATAACTAGACACGAGAGTTTCGAATCCTGTTCCAGGCGGCAATAGAAACCTATGTTCGTCGGGAGGCCTACGAAGGGGAAGTTCCAAGAAGTGCAGTGTGGTCGGCGATTGAGGCGAATCCCGCAACCAACCGATTGCTCAATCACCTTCCACGCCTGTTGGCACAGGTAATGCTTGCACAACGTGCTTGACTGGAGGAGATTGCTCGAGAGGAACGCCGTCAAGAAATCCTCCGCACATACGAGGCACGGGAACAACTTCGTCGCCGGGAGGAAGGCGATGGCATCCAGAGGGGACTATGAGATGTGAGGACCAACAGAAGGGGAGGGAAGGACACACAAATAAACAATTGTAATGCGAAGTCATTCAATTGACAATGATTGTAAATAAAACATGAATAAATAAAAATGTCCTTTTGTTTTAAGAAATTATATGTTGATTATTGACATGTAGCAAAGCATTTATGCCCAACCAGTTAAATAAGAATAGGTATTTAAAGAAGGATCTCGAGGAAGAACACGCTGTTAGAAAAGCAGTACTCGACAAACATCAAGTCGAGTGAAGTGAGAGGTTCATGAGACGTGTCGAAAGACTATCGGAGGGGGTAAGTGAATGCAACGATCTAGAGGAACCTAACCAGGAGGACGACGAAAGTGACAACGAGGACTTGTTAAAAGAAACAACAAGCTTGTTCGGGACCCTAACTTTAACCCCAAGGATAGAAGCCCGAAGGAAGGCAAAAGAGCAAGCCGAACGGAGGGAGAACAAGTGTGGAGTTGCCGTAGAAAGTGTTGAAGTGACAGAAAGGCATGAGGATCACACCACTCTGAGTAGTTCAGAAACATCAGTTAACCCGAAACTGACACCCCAGCCTGCTGTACAACTAGTACAACAGACACTTCCAGGAACCCAATCGGCAACGCAGCAGGTAGCACACACCAACCGTCCACCACCAAGGGCGAATATGGCTGGTAACAAGGAGATGTTACCCAAGTTCCATGGTGATGGAAAAGAAGATCCTCTTCGGCATTGCCACACGTGTCAGACAATCTGGTCCGTGAATGGAGTCACTGACCAGGACGAATGGATGAGACAGTTTCCAGCAACCCTCTGAGGGGTAGCAATCGACTGGTACTCTAACTTAGACAAAACCGGAGTGAACACTTGGGACTTATTAAAGAAAGCATTCGAAAAGGAGTTTAGGCTCCTGCGAGACGATAATGAAATCGTTTCGGAAATATATGGAACCAAACAGGAAAAAAAGGAGACCGTGGAGACTTATGGCCGTCGGCTAAAAGAACTCGTGGGAAAAATGGAGAGTCAACCAACCGATGGCTTAAAGAAGAGATGGTTCATCGAGGGGCTGCAATCAAACCTCCGGAGGAAGATAAAGATAGTTCCTCCCACCTCTTACGACGACGCATATAACCGAGCGATGGACCTTGAAAGTGAATAGAAGACGTCGAAAAAGAAGAAAACCCAGTCGTCTTTGTCGAAGGGGGATGACACTTCAGGGGACGATAGCGGCAGTGACGGTGAAGCAAAGAAAAAAGCTAGCGCACTACAAAAAGACATGGAGTGAACGATGAAGGAGTTCAAATCAATGAAGGTAACCACATGACAAAGTGATGAAGGGGAACTATGGTGTACGAAGTGTAAGGAAAACGGGCACACGAAGGGTTCATGTCTGAAAAAATCATTTTGTTATATTTGCCAAGTCATGGGCCATTCCATCAAGGAATGCCCATACAACATGAAGACAAGGGGCCCACAAGTACTATTTACACGAGCAACCGACCACCTCTGGGGCAGCCAACGCAACACAACAAACAAACAACAATGCATCATTCGACGGATACCAAAACAACCGATGTGGAGGAAGAGGAAATAATGACAATAACAATAGGAGCCGGATACAATATGACCCAAAGAGAAGGCCGATGATCCAGTGTCGGGCCTGTAACCAGTGGGGTCATTTTGCCCGAGACTGTGACAAAGGCGAGACACCCCAGAAGTTGTGCCAGTGGTACGGCCCCGGAGACCATGAAGATGCGAACTGTCTGAAACCTGGAGTGAACTGCTTGAACATCGAGGAAGAAAGGGTTTTGGCCATCACCCAGAGCCAAACAAAAGAGGCCCGGTACCCCGATCCTCGCACAGAGAAACAACGACTACAAAAGGCACGTGAGGATATTGGAAAAGCCATCTATTTAACGAACCAACGGCGGAGGCTGTTGGCCAAATGGATACGGCTTCTATCTATTAATGGCGGAAAAACATATACAAAGCAATACAGACACAGATAAAGATTATGACAATAAGACTTACTAGAAGCTGTTTGCAAGACTCAGCTTCACTGGACATATTCAAGGTCTGATTTCTGATTCTCTTTAAAAGAGAAGAGCATACTCTCTACTTGAATTCCTAAGACTCGCTAAGAACTCTAAGACTTAATGACTCGATGCCGTATCCATTCGGCCAACAGCCTCCGCCGCTGGTTCGTTAAATAGATAGACTATTGTCTTTGTATTGTGAACAGATGTGAGATACAGTATTTGGTCTATCTATTTAACGAACCAACAGCCTCCGCCGCTGGTTCGTTAAATAGATAGACTATTGTCTTTAAAAGAATGGTATCAGAGCCTAGAGCCTCTCCATATGCTAATAATCCTCACTCACATCTGCGAGTCAGATACTGTCCATTTCTAGTCACAAATTGAGATATAAAACTAAGCGCGAAGAGTTCACCTCTGTAGGGTTGCACTTCGGTG
>MU223460.1:0-20727 GCA_018584345.1 Thuja plicata | reverse complement strand
AGTGGGAATCTTACTTTTCACCTCACTTACTATATGATGACAATCAACATGACTGGAATATTCGCCATCGGTTTACTTTATTATGCAAATGGAGGCCACTCACATGGGAACAGATCTTTGATCATGGTGAATTGACACCTCCACTACCATCACCGACAGACATCTCATCTTCAAGTTGCTCTGGATAACTTTAAAAGGGAATCTTTGTACAAGCCGTCACTGTCTTTAGACATACCGCTTAACTCGGTCATCCGGTTCCCGGTAAAGTTTACCTGCTAAGGTGTTATAAATAAGCCCTTTGTGGAAGCATTGTGGGCATCGAGTCATTAAGTCTTAGAGTTCTTAGCGAGTCTTAGGAATTCAAGTAGAGAGTATGCTCTTCTCTTTTAAAGAGAATCCTAAATCAGACCTTGAATATGTCCAGTGAAGCTGAGTCTTGCAAACAGCTTCTAGTAAGTCTTATTGTCATAATATTTATATGTGTCTGTATTGCTTTGTATATGTTTTTTCGCCATTAATAGATAGAAGCTGTATCCATTCGGCCAACAGCCTCCGCCGTTGGTTATGAAGGACGCACGAGAACACGCTAGCCCCTCTGGATGAACAAAAGCTGAAGATAACATACTTGGGCAGATGTTGCAAATGGAGATACCAATCAAACTTAAAGACCTCCTTCAGACCTTGCCTCAGTTGAGGGCAGCCATACTTAATACTTTCTCCCTAAGTCCTGACACCACCATACAGAAGGAGATTTCACAATCAAATATTCCTGGAGGGTTAGCAACGGATCCTATGTTACTGACAGTGAATAACGGACGACACTTGACAGTCGTAGAAATGGGTATCCTTGGAGTGATACTGACAGACACTATAGTAGATGGCAGGTTCGAAGTAAATGTCCTCCCGTTGGAGACATGGAAGAAACTCGGAAAGCCTACCTTATGGCCCCCTACCTTCAATCTATTGGGTGCAGACCAGAACATGATCAAACCTCTAGGGACACTAATGGCCCAACAAGTAACAGTAGGAACACAACCGTTCACATTGGACTTCATGGTGATTCCGTTGAAGAAAAGAGGGTATGATGCCATCTTAGGAAGAGGATGGTTAGTCACGGCGAAGGTCAACCATAACTGGAAGAGGAACACTCTCTCCATGGAAAGCGACGGGTGAAAATATGCCATTGACCTCCGTACCCAAATGGTGAGTGAGGAGATAACATCCTCTTCGGAATCAAAATCCGACGGGGAACATGACCGACGAGACAAAGGTGGAATAGAGCCGAACGACCAGGGCGTCCTAGAGTTGGGAGAATGCTCCGACAACGAGATGAGCTCGCTGAACGGGCTCTTCCATTGGCAAATGGAAGACTATGAGCTCTTTCATACATACATGCTACAGGTGGAGGAAGAGAAAGAAGTGTTCCCACCAGAATATGGGGAATACAAAGAGGGAGTAGCCCACGTCAATTATAACCCAACCCACCAATTTGACACGGAAAAAATCATAAAATATGAGGAACAATCCCTACAGACCACTAACCTCGGGGATGAAGAGAACCTTCACAACATTCTTGTAGGAGATGACTGGGACCCAGTACTGAAGACCGCAACATTTAAAATTTTCATGGAATACAAGGATGTCTTCGCCTGGACCTACAAGGACCTAAAGGGGGTCCCACCCAAATTGTGTGTACATCACATTCTGTTGGTACCAGGAGCCCTACCAGTGTGAAAGAGGCCGTGAGGATGAACAAGAACTACACAGCGAGGGTGGATGAAGAAATCCATAAGATGTTGGAGGCAGGTATTATCTTCAAGGTTCTGACAAGTGAGTGGGTATCCCCCATAGTAATATCACTGAAGAAAGATACCACCCAAATATGGATCTGTGTTGAATTTTGATGCCTCAATGCAGTCACCGTGAAGGACTCGTTCCCCATTCTGTTCACAGACACAATCCTCGAAGAGGTGGCGGGGCATGAGATGTAATCCTTCATGGATGGATTCTCTGGGTACAACCAGATTTCCATCGCGGAAGAGGATAAGTTAAAGACAATGTTTGTGGTAGAGGACAGAGTGTACGCATACAATCGAATGCCCTTCAGCCTGTGCAACGCACTGACAACGTTCCAAAGAATCATCCTCCACATTTTCGACAAAGATGTCTGTGGGGAACTTTCGAGCTTTCTTAGACGACTGGTCTATCTTCAGCGGCAAGGACACACATCTGGTAGCACTAGGGGAATGCATGGAAAGGTTCCGCCAAGAAAGGTTGACACTCAACTCGAAAAATGTAGATTCATGGTTCCACAAGGGAAGCTTTTGGGCCATATCGTGTGTAAAACAGGGTTAAAGACTGATCCAGACAAAGTCCGATAATAGTGGAGCTGGAGGCCCCTACGGACGTAACATGAGTAAATTCCTTTATAGGGCACATCGGCTACTATAGGAGATTCATTAAGAACTTCGCACAAATATATTGCCCCCTCAACAAGTTGACACAGAAGGGAGAGCTGTACGTATGGGGTACGGAATAGGACACTGCTTTCACGGAGTTGAAAACAAGGTTTTTTGGGGCACCCATTCTCGTGTATCCCAAGTGGGATAAGGAGTTTCACGTACACGTGGATGCCTCCAAATTTGCAGTCGGTGCAACCCTTGCCCAGGTTGGCAACCACGGTCTCGATCACCCGATCTATTTCGCCGACAAATTGTTGTCAAAGGCCAAAAAAACTACAGCACCACAGAGCGGGAGGCTCTCGGTATGGTATATGCAATACAAAAGTTCAGACACTACCTCCTCGCAACACCATTCACATTTTGTGGACCATCAAGCATTTATGTACCTCGTCAATAAGCCGATCATTCAAGGAAGAATAAGCAGATGGCTATTGTTGTTTCAGGAATTCACGTTCACAATCATCGTGCGACTAGGAAAAAGCCATGTGATCGCGGACCACCTCTCTTGACTCAAATCGGGGGAACCACCCGAAGGGGTTAATGACAACTTTCTGGATGCACATCTCTTCCGCATCGCCATTCTCCCATCATGGTACATGAGCATTGGAAAGTACCTTTTGACGTCACAGTTCCCGAGGGAGATACCGCCTGGTGAACGAAGGAAACTGGCGTTGAGGAGTAGAACATTTCAACTTATAAATGGATTACTATATAAAATGGGACCAGATCAAGTACTCTAAAGGTGTGTTCTAGAGGAGGAGATTCAAAGCGTGCTACGGGAGGCACACGAAGGCCCAGCAGGCGGGCACATGGGACCTGACACAACAACAAGGAAGGTGGTGTTGGCAAGATTGTGGTGGCCCACGCTACACAACGATGCCCGAGAGTGGGTGGTAGGATGTGACACTTGTCAAAGGGCTGGGAAGCCATTAAAATGAGATTTTATGCCTTTGCAACCCTCCCAAGCACATAAACTCTTTGAACGGTGGGGCCTGGATTTCATCGGACCCCTGAAGGTAAGTAGGGCTCGAAGATGCCGATATATCGTGGTAGCCACCGAATGCATGACCAAGTGGGCAGAAGCACGGGCCTTGCCAGACAACTCGACCTTGAGCACAACCAAGTTCATTTATGAGAAAATCATAACATGGTACGACATCCTGGTTCAGTTAACTAGTGACGGAGGGGGTCACTTTGTTAACCATGTCATCCGACTATTGACAACAGAGTTCAAGATTTTTCACTCCTTGTCTAGTCCGTATTATCCTCGGGCCAATGGGTAGGCCGAGGCCACCAATAAGATAATAGTCTCAGTCATTTATAAGTCTTGCGGGGTAGAGGAGGATTGGGAAGAAAAGCTCCCCTTGGTGTTATGGGCATATCGAACAACTTACAAAGTCACCACAAGACAGACGCCCTTCCAGTTGATGTATGGGAAGGAGGCAGTTGTATCCGCAGAGTTCATGGTGCCCAGCTTGCGAATAACGGTGGAAAATAGGCGTGGGGATATGGAAAGCCTCTGAGAGCGATTGTACAACTTAAACAAGCCAAATGAATGTCGCTTGATGGCACAGTGGGCAACAAAGGTAGCACAACTGTGTCGGAAGGCTTGGCATGATAAACATCTCAAACGTGTTCAGTTCACCCTGGGCCAACTGGTACTAAAATACAATGGTAAGAATGAGATTAAGCCCGACAAGTTTAAGGTAAAATGGTTGGGGCCGTACCGGGTTAGACAGGTCGGTGACAATGGGGCAATTAAACTGTGGACGCTTGATGGCCAGGAAGTCCCAACATAGTAAATGGGCCCAAACCGAAGCCATACTACGAGCGACGACAACGTGGCGATGACCCATCGGCGGGCCCAACTAGCCAGTAAAATTTTTTTTTTTTTTTTAAAAATTAAAAAATAATTTAAAATTAAATTAATTAAAAAACAAAAAAAAAAAATGTATGGCACCGTACGAATCGATGCCGTACGGTAAGCAACTTAAAAATTAAGACACCGTACGACTTGCTGCTGTACGGTCGTGCGACAACTTAGAAATTAAGGCACCATAAGGCAGATGGCTGTATGGGCCCGCCGAACTCAAACGAGAAAGGGAGCGAAGGCATAGATATAAGGCCGTACAACTTTTGTAACCTAGCAATCGGTAAACACCGTACGACAAGGAAAGACGCTGCGAGCAGGAAGAACATGCCGTACGACAAGGGAAGAGGCTGAACGCTCACATCTCGAAGTTATAAAGGTAAATCATTCCGTATGGTGTACAGACTTAGAGAAAATAATCCCGCAAAGCAAAGAGATCATTCCATACGACGTACGGATCCTGAGACCACAAAGGATGGCCAGCTATAGAAGCCATGTCGTACGAACGTGCAGTAATTGCACACTAGAAGGATTTACAAATCTGTACAGCCGTACGGATTGCGGAAGTGGCCAGGGGTTGATGAATGTCATACGACAGTTGGAAAAACGTGCACATACCAAAACCGCGAGGGCTGTACAGACGTACGGACAGGGAAGGAATAAACAACTCAAGAGAAGAATTTTTCACTAAGGGCCGTACAGATAGCACGAGCATTGGAAGGACAGTTCAGGAGGAAGTAAGCACGGTGTCATACTGTAGACAGGTAGTTAGGGATTTTGAGTTTGTTATTGATTCTGGGCAAGGAAAAAACAACAAACGGTTATGGACTCTGCAGGAAAAAGAACTTGGAGGAAAAGGTTAGAATCAGAGATAGGTAGCAATCGCAACACAGACAAAAATGTGCATACACTACCTTCTGGCGTGAGGATTGCAGGCACAAGCACAATGAAGAAGTTAAAAGTTCAGAGGCCATCCATGGCGGTTGCAGGATCTCAGAAAGATGCAGTCACAGCTCAAACAATTGCCTTTGAGGGTTTGAACGACCTAGATTGCCGACGATGGTGGACAGAGAGTACAGACACTCCAAATAATCGGTTGGTTAAAGATAACCTCGCAAGGGCACAGGTACATTGGGTATTCCAAATGCCTATTTTCTGCATCAAAGACTTCGAAGGCTTGTTGCAGGCAATGATAGAGTCTTTTGATAATTTTTCTAAGCAGAGTACTCTTTCTTACCTTAACCATGTGGTGACCGTTTCATTCACGACAGCAGAGTTTTGGAGGGTATTTGGGCTCTAGCCAAAGGGGTTAGGGTAGCCCTGAAACCACAAAAATGGCTGTAGAAAATAAAGATTTTTATATTAGGCTTGTTTGCCGAGATGATCTGACATCGGCAGGAAAGGACTCCTTTCGGAAGTCCTCCCACCACCGAGGAATCAAGAAGACCTTCATTAGGGAAGGTCACTGGAGGTGTCTGAGGGACGTAATGAAGAGTTGTCTTACCGGCTCTAGCCGAGCTTCCGACATATCATTTCAGCAGGTCACCATCATGAACAACTTACTCGGAGGCCGAATGTACGATTGGGGCACTGTACTTGCTGAGTGGATGTATGCCTTCATGACACTTCAACACCGGACGTTTTACATGCCGCATTATGCTATTGGGCTCTTGTTGGATGCAGTCGAGCGACAGATTCCCTCAGACATTTTGGCACAGGAAGTGAAGGTGGGGCCTTTGGCTCTCGGAGAGCCTCCCATCATGCGATGGTGTCACTTAGATGCGTCGAGTGGTCAGAAGATCGTGGTAGGCTCTAAACGAGCCCGCTGGGAGGTGGATACTAGTGGAGCACACGGGGACATAGATAGCGGTCAGGAGGAGACTTTTGTGGGAAGTGAGTCAGAGGGGGAGGATGACAAGGAAGTAGAGGTAATTTCAGCCACACCACTACTGTTTCCTAGAACCGTGCCTTCTAGTGGAGTGGATTTTGCCTCAGGCATGACTGCTACAACTATAATGACATTTGGACAGGTTCGGGCTCCCATTCAGTTGACCCCACCTGTGGTTACAGTGGCCGAAGTTTCCATTGCTGCACCTCCTGAGACAAAGACATTGGACAGTGGGAGCACTTCTCCCATCCTTATTCAGGATACCGCCTTAGTGGGTGAAGGCGTAGTAGAAGAGGTAACGAAGGTGGAGAGACTTAGAGAGCAGAGTACACATGAGTCAGCACAGGTATGACTGGAGGTGGTTGGGTCGGAGGCAGTGGTTACTTTTGATGCCTCCCTTCTGGTGGACTCCGGTGGTAGCGGCATGGGTGAGGCCATGCATACAGGGGCATCTTCTGGCAGAATGGGCTGCACTAGTGCTTACCTAGCACATCGATGTTTGGCTCCAGTGACTCGGGGGTCCACTACTTAGTCCCCCATGCGAGAGGACATCCAGTCAGATTAAGAGGAGTTAGCTAGCCCTAGACACGAAGATGGTGAGCCAAGTACACAAGCCATAGTGACTGAGTGTTAGGGTTTGACATAACCGGAACAATATAAGAATAAACAATTATACATAGAAACAATAGAAGAAAGAAACTAAACACAGATAACACAGAGATTTAACGTGGTTCACCCAAAACCTGGGCTACGTCCACCTACACAGCTGTCCAATCTTTCTTATTATCTAGCAAAAAAATACACAACCTTACAATGCATTATACATCTCAAACGCTTATAACATGCGTTTTAGGGCAACCTCTAAAATCAACCATTTTAGGGTTTAACAATGTCGGTCTTCTTTTTCCTGAAAAAGGAAATCTCTTTCCCGAAAAAGCACTAAATTTTTTTCAGTCTTCTTCTTTAGGGTTTTACAATGTCAAGCCGGCCTCCGATTCGGGGCTACCGCCCCTCACCTCAGGCAACTACCAGACATGTCGCCACAATATCAACACCTACTACATGATCAGTTGCCACAATATCAACAATGAGTTGGTGACCGAGGAGGATAGAGGCTCTCCAAGGGCTAAGACCACGAGTCTGACAGATTAGGAGGAGCTGGATGAGGCTTTGGGTGAGGATCTGGATGTGTACTTGGATACCCTTTCAACGGTGATGGATAAGGGTAGAAGATTGGTGCGGGCGGTATTAGTAGTGCGAGAGGTGGGGGAGGTCCGAGAGCAGGCTAGGGTAGCCGCAGATAGAGCTCGGGAGGAGCTAGCTACCCAGTTAGCCACTCGACAGGCCGTCTCGGCGACAGAGCGTGCACAACTTCTGGCCCAGTTGGAGGCAGCTATAGTCGGTAAGGGTATAGTAGAGGCTCAGTTGGCAGAGGCCAAGGAGGCAAGTCGATAGGAGACAGAGCTCCATGAGGTTGTTCTCATGCTAAAGGAAGCAGTGGAGACCAACTCCCAGATCCAGGCAGATTTGGATATCCACACCTAGTAGGTGTACCAGTTACGACGGAAATTAAACCCCTCTGCATCCCAGCCGTCACTTCCAGGGATGCCCTCTTCTACTTCTTCTTATCTACGTTCTTTCATGTTGTGTACTCGATAGTATTAAGTCGTCAGAGATGACTTGTCTTTTTTGGGGGACGATGTTGTTGGGTATAATGTAATTATGTGTCAGTTGGGATTTAGTTAGTGATTGGAGGCTAGGGAGTTGGCGCACGGTTACCAACTGTTGCGTCCTTTCGGTCCTTTATATCCTTGTACTACCTTCGGGTAAGGAATCATGTTATGCATGGAAGACATCATATTGTAATGACTTGAACGAGTGAATAAGAATATTATCCTTTGCTTTATTAGTATCACTATCATGTTCTATGTATTCTGCAAGTAACTAAGTTTACCTTGAGAGGGCAAACATTTGTTTGGGGGTCATTCGCAATTGGGACACCTATTCAACTGGCAGTTGCATGTTATTTGGGTGTGCAACAAATTGCTGATAGGATGGTAAGCACAAGAGTGGTTGTGCAATTTTGAATAGTACATCTGAATGGGCACACCAAGGTACAAAGCAATGAAAGCAACGTAAATGTATGTAGTTATTGATTTGTACATTGAAAGCAAGTGTTAACTATGTAATGTCTTTGAGAAGTGAAATTGTAGTGAAATACAGTGCGAAAATAGTTTAAAACAATGTTATTTCAAAGAATGTTTCTTCGATAGAAGCCTTCAGCTTTGATTTGTTAAACTGTGACCAATCAATATGTTTAGTATTTAAGAAGCATTAGACAAGCAATTTTGTAAAAGAGACATTCATAAGATTCATAGTGTTATTTAGAAGCAAATATGGTAGATATTGTTAATGTTTAGTAGCTTCAGGAGACATCATTTTACCTGCGATGGATGTGCAATCTTCTTTGTTGATGATTATCTTGTTGTCAAGCTTTCTCAGTTGGCTATGTTGAGCTTTTCCTTCATCTGCTCTGAATATGAAACGACATATTACTGTCGTGGGTTCATGGTTACGAGAATTCTCTTTCGTATGTCTTCTTTTCATTCTTAACGACATCTACATTGAAGATCTCTCTTGATGGCGTAGCCTTTGGGATTCCATGTGTCTCCACATATGTAACTGCCGTCTTTATTAAGATTTATGTGTTCGTTTGTAGTGTTTACCGATTGGGATTCCGAGTGCTTCATCTTTATAACTGACATTCATTGAAAGGTTTCATGTTCTTTGGATTGGAGTAGAAAGTGGAATGTCATGGCTGAATGCATAGCCTTTCCTTAGCACCATTTTTGAAGGATTGTGATGTCGTGTACTTTTAGTTATGAAAATATGCGATTGCATTTCCTCTTGGGATACCCGTGGGTAAGAGGATTTATGAAGTCAGTGTGATTTGCGATGAGTAGTATCGTTATCCTGTATTGATGTTGCCGTGTATGAGAGATTCAATATGATCTTTGGGCGAGATGAGTTGAGTGCGATATTCATGTGAGCAAAATACAATGTGTTATGTATGAATGAAGAATTCTATGTTTGTCTTTGTGAATTGAATTAGAGATTCTTATCTCTTTATTGATAATCATCATGTAGCAAATTCAGGGGTGTGACTTGAGTGACTTACAAAAGTGTTTTCATTAGTGTATGCATTTCTTTCTATGTAAATGTCTATTGTGTGATCGCCAATTAAGTGAAGAAGACATTCATTTGAAGCATTATTATAGTATTCAATAAATAATCTATTTTTTTGGGTGTGGCTCGGTTTTTCTCTCAAGAGAAGGTTTTCCTCAAGTAAATATTTGTGCAATTTGGTTTTTTGTGTTTTGAGTTTTAGTATATTGCATTTCTATGTATTATGGTTTGAAAATTTAACATGATATTAGAGCGGGTCTAAAGAAAAGATCTAGAACCTGAATAGGACAATTGGATTCTAGAAGAATCATGATGTCTAATGGGTGTTGAATATGCTGTTCAGTGTTCGCTGCGGGTGTTTTAATCTTAGTTATTGAGGCTTCTCATGCAACCTTGTCCAAAGCTTCCATTTTGGCATCAATGGGGAGGATGCGATCATGCCCGTCTATGCTTAGATGTTTGACATTCATGTCTATGAGGATAGAAGCCGTGCTATGTGATGACGAATGATCAATTGGTGGATTGTGAGGAAGTTTAGGAAATACAGAGAAATATTTTATGATTTTACCTTTAAATATTGATCATGATTTTTTATGTAGTTAATACTAATTCATATTATAACACTGGGAATAGTGTATGTTTTTATCATTGTTCTGTATAATTCTCTTCAGGATAGTTTGATTCTATGAGCTTTTATGAATCTCTCTAAAAAATGCTTCCAAGACGGATCAGGAAGCAACGAAATGATGAGAGATTACATGCAAAGTCATGCAAGCTGTAGAAATGAACATGGGGGCACTGCTTCAAGCCATGAGAATGTATTGGTGACACATAACATCATTTAAGAGGAGTAACCTATACAGTTTTTCATTGTGATTTGTTTCTTCGAAGAGGAAGAAATGATATTCAGAGGGAGACTCTTCAGCTGCAGAGATCAGATTTGCATAGTCAATTTGAATTTTAAATTGGTAGCTCTAGAGTAGAGGATGTTTTGGGATGAGGTCGAGGAGGGTAGTCTTGAACTTTAATATGTCAGAAGGTTGATGCAAGTTTTTGAAGATTCAAAGGGAGCTTATGTGGTAGAGGGAGAGTGCCAAGTCCTTTGCAGAGGACCAACAAGTTTGTGAAGCAGTGTGACTGCAAAAGCTCCTTGTTTGGTCAAACATTGGAGTCAATTAATTTATTGTGATAATCAAAGCTGTGAGTATGTTATCCCTGTTGAGAGGGTCTTGGCTGAGAGGGAGTCTCAACATTCTGATGATCTTTTATGTGCTTTAATGCATTTTTCTCTTTGAGGGAGCAATTTGAGGTGAAAGCCCTTCTAATGCATTCTTCTCTGTGAGAGAAGTTTGAGTTGCAAGCCCTTGTTAATTCATTCTTCTCTGCGGGGTGAACCCACAATAGTGGGTTACACTTTTTTGCCTAAACGGAAACTGAAGTCTACATTTTGAAAAAAAATCTTTCAGATTCAGATGCATATTGTCGTTAAACCGTTTGAAATCAAAAGATGAAGTAAATTAGTCTTTTAGGACTCTCTCTCTCTCTCTCTCTATATATATATATATATATATATATTTGAATTGAATATTTGAATGGTTTTTTTTTTCTATCACAAAAACTGCTATGTTGCTGAAAACGTCATTTTCAAAGAGTTACATTGATTTCATAGAGCATAACATTTTTTTTTCTAAAATAGATATCAATGTGCTTCTTTCAAATTTAGTTTTGTAACATCCATATAGAGGGCATGCAATTGGTTTAACGACATTATCATGATTATTGCATATTTTATGAACGTTTGAAGTTGAGTAAACCGTAATTTTGACATATCTTGACTACATAGCTTACAACTTGTGTATTTATCGAATTTCAAATTTTTTTTGATGGAAAGTAGACTCGAAGATGGAGGACACTGTTATTTTTCAATTTTTTTTTCTCTTTTCTACTATTTTTCGTTGAACGTCAAACTCAAAGGTTTATATTTGATTAAAAAACTACATTCGATGCACGTCAAAAAACATAATTTTCAAATCTATATTTGTTAGAAAGCTCATTCGGAGTACTTGTGCTATGCAAAAGGATGTCTCCTTATTCTTCCATTTGAGCCCTGCGATTGAGTCCGAAGCCATGAAAACTTCAGAATTTTGTCAAACTCTGGAAATGACCCTTACTCAGGGACTTTTGATCGAAACTAATTAGTTTCGATCGAAATTACTTTCTACTGAAAGTACTTGCTTGGTTTAACGCTAGTTAACCCATTTAGCAATCTAGTTTTGATAGAAAGTCATCTGTTTCGATAGAAAGTTATAGATGACTTTAAATAGAAACCTATGTTAGCCTATTTGGTACCATTTCAGGTTCATAGCGATTACATATAAATAAATACATGTTTTCCTCATCTTATTAATTCGAAAGTTACAAAATAAATTTGCATTTTGGAGAAGGAAGACTTTTGAAATTGATTTTTTTTTTTGAATTTTGTTAAAATTTAGTGGAACAATTTTGCAACTTGTGATGGGAAATAAAAAGAGAAGGCTAAATAAGAGTACACAAAATTATTCAGAAGAGAATGAACAAATACTACGTGAAGAAGCACATGAAAAATATTATCATAGGAAACAAGGCATGTCTCTATCTCTTTATCTCTCTCTCTGGATATTTTAAGTTGGTGGTTACGACTTGTCTTAATGAAACATGTAAGCATGATATTGCAATACCTAATTAGATTTAATAAGACTAATTAGACCTAATAAGAGCTAGATAACACTAATTAGACATAATAATACCTAGAAAACACTAATTAGACCTAATAGGACTAAGAATACATTATTATATACCTAATTAGATCGAATGTGAGTATTATGACCCCTTAAGACCTAGTTAGATGTCTAGTTATGACCCCTTAATATCATGAATAGGATGGGCTTTACACGTAATTAAAAATAGTTAAACCTAATAAGACTAATTAACACCTAAGACCTAATTAGACCCAGTTAGACATATTAGGACATAACTAGACACAATTAGACCTATTAGGACCTAATTATACATAGTTATCTAGGTATATTAAGACCTATGATAGGTAATATGACCCCTTAAAACCTATTAGAACCTAATTAGACCCAATTAGACCTATGATAGGTTATATGACCCCTTAAGACCTCATTAGACCCACTATGAGTAATATGACCCCTTAAGACCTATAAGCACCTAATTATATATCTAGTTAGACTTATTAGCACCTAATTATATCCAATTAGACTTGTTAGCTCACCTAATTAGATCCAATTAGACCCCTTAGGACCTAATTATACCCAATTAGACCTATTAGGACCTAATTGGACCTAATTATACCTATCAGGACCTATGATAGGTTATATGACCCCTTAAGACCCATTAGACCCACTATGAGTAATATGACCCCTTAGGACCTAATTTAATACCCAATTAAACCTATTATGACCTAATTAGACCCAATTAGACCTATTAGGACCTAATATGAGTAATATACCCAATTAGACCTATTAAGACCCAGTTAAACCTATTAGGACCTAACATGATTGATAGACCCAATTATACCAATTTAGACCCAATTAGACCTATTAGGACAAGTAATAGTCCTGAACTAATAGGAACTAAATTATGACATAATTTTTTATTTAGTACCTAATTAGACCCAATTAGACCTATCGAGACCTATGATAGGTTATATGACCCCTTAAGACCCCGTTAGACTCGCTCGGACCCAATTAGACCCTTGATTATACCTATTAGACCTTATTGTACCTATTAGGACCCACTTAGATCACATTAAACCCTTTAGGACCTAATTAGACCCAATTAGGACCTAATTAGATCCAATTAGGACAATTAGAGCAATTAGATCCAATTAGGACCTAATTAGACGCTTTAGAACCTAATTAGATCCAATTAGACCCTTTAGGACAAAATTAGACCCAATTAGACCCTTTATGACCTAATTAGACACAGTTAGACCCTTTAGGACCTAATTAGACATAATTAGGCCCAATTAGACCCTTGAGGACCTAATTACATCCAATTAGGACCTAATTAGACCCTTTATAACCTAACTAGACCCTTTAGGACCTAATTAGACCCAATTAGACCCTTCAGGACCTAATTCGATATAATTAGACCCAATTAGACCCTTTATGACCTAATTAGACACAATTAGACCCTTTATGACCTAATTAGACCCAGTTAGACCCAATTAGGACCTAATTAGATACAATTAGGACAATTATGATAATTAGATCCAATTAGGACCTAACTAGACCCAATTAGACCCTTTAGGATCTAATTAGATCCAATTAAACCCTTTAGGACCTAATTAGACCCAATTAGACCCAATTAGGACCTAATTAGACCCAATTAGGACAATTAGGATAATTAGATCCAATTAGGACCTAATTAGATCCAATTATCTATCCAATTAGGACCTATTTAGACCCTTTCTAACCCAATTAGGACCTAATTAGATCCAATTAGACCCAATTCTAGACCCTTTAGGACCCAATTAGACCCAATTAGACCCTTTTGTTTAAAATAATTTTATATCTTTGTATGCAGGAAATTCTCAAGAAGCACAGCCTTATGAAGTTGGAGAAGGGTCATCGCAAGGTGAACAAGCCCAACCTTTAGAAGTTGGAGAAGGGTCATCGCAAGGTCAACAGGCTCAATAAGTATTGTTGGATGATATCAGTTTTAGTTATTGATCATGCTGTTGATATTCATGTTTTGTCACTGATGTCAACATATATTTCTGTGGAGAAGACAGACTGGCTACTTGACTGGAAGGAGTGTACGGAGACTGTACGGATGTTTCATAACTATCGAAGTTGGATTTATGCAGAAGGATGTGTTTTGACTTTATTACTAAGGTCACTTGGCTTTGTGTTGCATATTACAGATGTTATAGTTGATTTGGTGAAGATTGGTTTCTGGACTGTAACTGTGATTCTGGACAGAGCAGGTCTCTGTGTTTTGGGAATAACTTTCTGGCGAAGATATTTCAAATCATGCGAGCTTACTGGTGGACAACCGACATATGTTGGAATAATGGGTTGAGTTTGATTGTTGTTTGGATACTGGTGACGTCAACTGTGGCATGTATTCTGGAGAAGACCTAGTTCCTGGCCGAATTTAGACATGTAGCGTGTAAAATTAATTATGAGCGTGGATTACAGATCTTGAAGTATATGAAATGGATTATAGTTGATGTTTACTTGTTATAGGTATCGTGTGTATCTTAGAAAGGGATTATATAATTATTTTTATGATGGAAAGCCTTAATTGGCTGACCTAGTTAATTATGTATTAGGAAAGCTTAACTGGCCGACCTAATGAGTTATTGTAAGAGGGTATATATGAGTGATATTTTATTTTGGAGAAGATGTGGTAGAGAATAAAGGACAAAGATGTGTGGAAGCTGCAAAGCTTGTTGACTGCTGGATACAGAGCAGAGTTGATACTTCATTGGAACTGACTAATCAAAGACAGTTGCTATCAGACAGTTCACTGGATTGTGTATTTTCTTTATACACTTGATTTAGATTGTAAATCCTTGAGAGTGGCTTTAACCTTCTTTGGGAAATGTGCCTTGGCAGTGAGGCTACTATTTTATTTGACTCCTAACAGGGTCTATCTCCTAACAGGGACTGTGTACTGTAATATTGTAACAAGCTCCTAACAGAGCTAATATCTTTTAACAGGGATACTATACTCTCAGTACATTATTTGTGGGTGTTAATTCCCACTAGGATTTTACCTTTAACAGGGTTTCCTTGACAACAAATATTGTGTTATGGTGTTGGCATTTACTGTGTTATCATTTACATTTGCAGATTTGGTTTATAAAGTTTAAAGTTTAATAATCTATACTACAACTGATTCACCCCCCTCTCAGTTTTCTTGTGGGCTGTTATTCCTAACAATTGGTATCAGAGCTACTAGTCCATAGAGAGAAAGTTTAACAACTTGAGGTGATCCTGAAGATGACTTACTACAGGAAGGATAGTCAAAAGTTTGATCCTTAAAACTTTGACAATTGGCAGAACAAGATGAGAACACATTTGCTATGTCTAGGAACTGATTACTGGATGATAACAAAGAAGAAAGAAAAGGAAGCGGCTAAGGATGAATTAGAGAAATCCACTGAAGATGAAAAGAAGCTATTTTCATGTAATATGGTTGCAAGGGAATCTTTGATCAACGCACTATTAGAAGGAGAATTTACTGAAGTAAAAGACTTGGACTCGACACATGAAATCTGGACAAGACTGGAAGCACTATATGTTGGAGACAAGTTTACAAAGCAAGAAAAGTTACAGAACTGGAAGACAAAGATGGAATCACTGAAGATGAGAACATCAGAGCATATGCACAGAGAATTACTAAAGTGGTTACTGGTATTAGGAACTCTAGAGGAACTTATAGTGAGGAAGAAGTGATTGCAAAGATACTCAGATCTTTGACACCTACATATAGAACTAAAGTTTAGGCCATAGAGGAGATCATACCTTTGACACCGAACTTCACTAGAGAGATGTTGATTGGCAAGCTAACTACATTTGAGGCCGCAAAATTGGTAGACACTTTACCTAAAGTTGATTCAACATTCAAGGCAACCATACACAAGAACAAAAGGATCTTACCTGGAAATACAAGCATGAGTAGTAGTGACTTAAGAGAAGAACTTGGAGCCTATGCTGATGAATGGGAACAAATATAGGAAGAATAAAGGAAGCTAGATGAAGTTGTGGCACCTATTGCTAGAAGAGAAAATAGAGGTAAGGGTAAATTTAAAGGCAAATTACCTTTGAATTTTTTTTCATGTAACAAGATTGGTCATTTTGCATCTAGATGTCCTACAAGAATTCCAAAGCACAAACCTAAGTTTTTCAAGTCTAAGTACTCAAAGGACAATGAATGTTATTATGCTAGTGAGGGTATATATGATGATGAGGATGATGACTATGACGAAATTGGATTTATTTCTATTAAGGATGATGAACCTATGCATGAAGAAAAAGCCTTAGTATCCCGAGTTGAAAAGAAACCTGAATGGGTCATAGATAGTGGTTATTCACATCATATGACTGAAGATAAAAACAAGTTTGTGAGTTTGAAAAGACACGATGGTGGTGCTATTATATTTGGTGACAATACTCCTAAACTTATTGTTGGAGTTGGATCTTTTTCTTTGGATGGAAAGAATAACACTGACAATGTATAGTATTATTGATGGAATTAGGCATAATTTATTGAGTGTTGGACAGCTAGTGGACAAGGGTTATCAACTGAACTTCATTAATGGGAAATATTGTATCAAGAGTAAACCAAGAGACTTGATAGAATCTGGTACTAAATCCAGAGGTAATGTATTTGAACTGAACACATCTGAAGATTCTTGTTTTATTGCAAAGGTTGATGACAGTTGGTTATGACACAAAATACTTTGTCATGTTAACTTTGATAACATTGTGAAGGCAAGTATGAAAAAATAAGTAAGAGATCTACCTAGAATTGTAAAGCCATCTAACACTATGTGTAGAGAATGTGTTAAGGGGAAACAAACTAGAAGCACTTTCAAGAGAAAAGCTTATTCAACAAAAGGGAAGTTGGATCTGGTGCATACAGATCTATGTGGTCCTAGAAGAACAAGATCATACTATGGTGGAAGGTATTTTATACTTTTTGTTGATGATTTTTATAGAATGATGTGGGTTACATATTTGAGAGAGAAATCTGAAGCATTTGACAAGTTCAAGTTATTCAAGGCAAAATTTGAGAATGAATCTGGTTTAAAGATGAAGTGTTTGAGATTAGACAAAGGAGGAGAGTTTACATCAGAGCTATTTAATACATACTATGAAGAAAATGGAATACACAGACATACTTCAGCCCCTAGAATTCCACAACAGAATGGGATAGCAGAGCGAAGAAACAAAACCATATTAGATTTTGCAAGGAATATGCTGCTGGAAGGAAATGTGTCACATGTTCACTGGAGAGAAGCAGTTGGCACTATTGTGTACACATTGAAAAAACATTAGATTAGAGAAGGTACAAGTAAAACTCCTTATGAATTATTGTTTGATCATACACCTACTGTGAAATATTTTAGAATATTTAGAAGTAAATGTTATATCAAGAGAGATGATGTGATAGGCAAGTTTGATGCTAGAAGTGATGAAGGAATCTTTCTTGGTTATTCCACTAAGCGTAAAGCATATAAATG
Source organism: Thuja plicata (assembly GCA_018584345.1). Classification (NCBI taxonomy): domain Eukaryota; kingdom Viridiplantae; phylum Streptophyta; class Pinopsida; order Cupressales; family Cupressaceae; genus Thuja; species Thuja plicata. Next base: position 3,061 of record MU223460.1, on the reverse strand, counting down.
TTTCAATCTGAGATTGAGAAAATTTATTGAAAGCGACAATGTGAGGATAGATGAAAAATTTCAAATTCAGGAAAGGATATATGATTGTGGTCAGATAACAGAAAAAAAGAGGTTGCTGTTGAACCTGAAGGACCTTTGATGATCGAGAATGAGATTGAAGAAGAAGAACAGACTGAAGCTACTGAGATATTGAAAACACCAAGATATGTCAAGAAGAACCATCCTAAAGATCAAATTATTGGTGATGCAAAAAAAGGGGTGATTACTAGATCCAAAGCTAGAGATGAAATTCGTTTGATTTCTCAAGTTGAACCAAAGAATACTGATGAAGCATGTAGAGATGGATCTTGGACTAAAGCCATGGAAGAAGAACTAGAACAGATAAAGAAAAACAATACTTGGGAATTGGTTCCAAGACCTAAGAACAAAAATGTGATTGGCATTAAATGGGTTTTCAGAAACAAGATGGATGAGGAAGGCACAATGGTAAGAAACAAGGTTAGACTGGTATGTAAAGGCTACTCACAAAAAGAAGGTATATACTATGAAGAAACATTTGCTCCTGTTACTAGATTGGAAGCCGTGAGACTATTCCTTTCTTATGCTGCACATAAAGACTTTAAAGTGTATCAGATGGATGTGAAGTCAACATTCTTGAATGGTGATCTAGTAGAAGAAGTGTACATTGAGAAACCTGATGGTTTTCCTTTGAAAAATGATGACATTATGGTTTGCAGACTGAAGAAGGCACTGTATGGAATGAAACAAGCACCAAGGGCATGGTATGCAAGACTAGACAAATATCTACTTCATCTTGGTTTCATAAAAGGTAATGCAGACAATAATTTGTATTTGAGAACTGATGAAGATGGTGTATAGTTGGAAAATGGAAGCACTTCCATTTTAGACTTGTTTAGCCTTCCGAGTAAGTGGTTTGGGGTCATGAAAAGTGCCTTGAATGGGTTCCTGATCTTGACATGGCTTCCCCCCTATTCTATCTCTCTTTCCACTCCTATTTAGCCTAATTTCTGCATTCTGAACTGCAGACTGGTGATTTTAGGCTTCAGGGTTAGGGTCAACCTTTCAGGTCTATGTCAACCTTGACCCTGACCTAGGTCAGGGTCAACCTCAACCCTGACCTAGGTCAAGGTCCACCTCAACCTTGACCCAGGGTTCAGATCCCGGGGTCTCACAGTTTTGAATGTTAGTCTTTGCAAAAAGTATTTTCCCGCTTCCGGGTCGGCTGTTTCGGATTCCGAAGTGTCGATTCCTAAATTATATTTAATATAGGTCCTCTCCTAGGGGTAAAGGATTTAATAGAAATATAATTCTCCTATGTAGGCCTCCTTAGAAGATTGTGCCCTAATTTCATATAAAAGGGAGCCTTCTCCTCTCATTTTCTCTAACCATCATCAAGCGAACGAAGTCTTCTAATCAAGCATTCTCAAACTATCTTCAAGAGAAATACAAGAAATCTAAGGAGTAAGATTTCAAGCAAGCATTCATCCATTTCAAGTATCTATTTTTATGAAGGAGATCCATTGGAGGCCATTGAAGGATTCAAGCTACATAGTGCCCTTTTGGTGATCTCTCCATCCACCTTCTTCCAAGCCTATTCCAAATTCAAGAACCCATTCAAGACTTAGTGTTGGAGATCTACAAGGAAGAGATTGAAGACATCCTACCTTTCTACATTCCATATTTTGAAGCATACTGTGGATCCAAGGATTCAAATCTGCTACAAGGACTTTTACAAGCAAGGTGAATTTAAGCATTTACTTTGTCTATTTCTACAATTTCAATTACATATATTTGAGGTTAATTCCAAAACTGGGGTTTGACCAAGGCAAACCCCTCCCCAACAAAAAAAATCCTCTTTTTCTTGTAGGTACAGGCTCATAATTGAAGATTTGAGACTAGATCTGGATACCCTTTTTGGCTTTCTTTTGGACGGCGCGAACAAATTTTCTGTCAGACTTGTGCAGGTTAGGGTTGACATTATTGGGTCAGGGTTGACATTTGTGGGTCAAGGTCAACCTTTTTCATAAGATGACATCAAAATGGAAAAAATATTTCTGGGTTTTGTTCGTCTTTGTGTTCCGGTTCGGGATCAACTGTTAGTTTTTCTAGAAATTGTCTACAGACCTTAGAAAACAACATTCTTTGATCTGCACTATTTCAAGGTTAGTGCATTTCTCCTATTTCTTCAATTACTGTCATATATCATTTCTATACATATAATTAACAAAATTTAAGATATCCTTCTTGTTATTCTCCTTTTCGAATAGTTGATTCATTTGTGCATTAACCCTTCTTTTGGGTTGATCAACTTGGATCTTCCATTTGTGCATTTGGGAATAAAAGATGAACATCTTATCTTCTCCCTAATCATAATTGCAATACACAATCAATTAAATTCAAGTAAATATGAAGTAGGGTTAAGGAATTCAACACACTTTAATCAAATCAAACAACAATTAACAATCAAATCATCTTATCCCCTTACATATTCCTAAACAACCCCAAATCATATATTACATTTTGGTGAACCCATGATAGACAACTCTTTCTTTTTGGTGTTAGATTTACATTGTTTATGCTAGATCTTGCATGTTCTTTTAAATTACATTTAAATTGCATCGATCAAAATTGTATGTTAGTTCATTTGCATTGTATTGGTGTATGAGCTTTACCACATCTAGTCCTACTTATAGTATCCCGGTTAGAAGAAGCCGTAGACTTATGGGTTCCTTTGATCCTGAGTCTTCCTCTCCTTTCCTTAGGATCCCAGATGATAATTTGATAACTCATGATTCCAATCCTTCTATGGAGCATAACTATTCTCGCTCATCTCATGATGAAGATGACACTTTAAGAGTTCCTCCTAAACAAGTGCAAAACCTTTCAACCAAACTTGATAAAATGGGAAATTGACTTATCCAAGAAAACCATAATCAAGATTCCATCCAAGCTATAGAGGCTCTTAAGAAAGTTCTCCGTGATAATGATCAAGGTATTAATTTCTTGCGTAGTATTACTCATCTTGTGAATTTGAATGTTA